>SNQJ01S0015001.1:75223-86253 GCA_010110895.2 Picea sitchensis | reverse complement strand
TCCATAGAAAAATATCGTGCCTCTTTTTTTATTTCAAGTAGAAACAATTAGGGATACATTCAGTGAAATCCTACATAGGCATCTAAATTGCTTGAGAAACTTGATCATCTATAAATAGCCTAGTCAAAATTTGTTAAAAGTCTAGGCGTTTACCCATTTGGATCAAAGAATAAAGAACTAAAACTTCATAAACAACCTAGCACACGATATACAAAATAGATTCAAGCGTAACGATCCCATCCTAGGATATAAATAGAAACTCCAATTACCAGTTGAGGATATGTTTAAGAGGAAGGCTTGAGACCTCTTGTCACACCACTTCAATCACCTTCAATAACCTACACTATGACCCCATTGCATTCTTTGCAGGTTGTTTTCTTTTGAGTTGTTTTCTTAATATATATGAGTGTAGTATAGATTGGATAAGCTTCTTTTCATCTCATTTGTCATCCTAATTCCCTCATGTAGAAGCAAATAATAGTTTTTAAATTCTCTACTCATCTATTCTATTACTAGCTAAGAGTTCCCAAAGATTTGGAGTTCCTCCACCTACCTTTCCTTTGAAACCAACATATGAATGCAGATAACCCTTAATTCTGCCCAATTATTTGTGCCCTAGCCAATACCACAAATAAAAGTAACCATTTTCCCTTTTGTAAGGTAGGTGACCCCTCCAACACCACAAGGACCAAGTTCCCTTGGTAGGCACACTACTACATTTGGGGTCGAAATCCAATGTTTGAATTGATGCTTGTTGAAAAAAAACATTTTTGACATTGAAAATCAGTTAAAATTGGTAAAAATTCTTGTTTTTTTCCCTTGACAAATGTCAATTAATCGACATCAAACTATTAACCGACATTTAATACATCACTTAACCAACGCCACGTCTCCATAATCATTTTTTATAATATGTGAATATACTTAATGTTGATTAAACATTGCTTAATTGATTTTTGGGGATTGCATTTTTATACTTTCGACGTGCCTGTCGATAGAGTTTTTTCCACCTTTTAAAAGACAACCACGTGAAAGAAAGTAACCTTGTTTTTTTTTAAATCAATATTGTTGTATTTGTATTGCATCCATTATTTTTTCTCATTGAATAGGGGAATGCAATTTTCCTATTGTGGTATTTTGGTTTTTTTTCTAATCTATGTTATCTTCTTTAGACTCTAGATATTAGGTTGTTTTTATAGCCATAAGTAATGCATATCTGCAACCACTGTGAATTATGTTTAATGGGTATAACAAATTTGCAACTTCATCTATAGTAGATCTGAAGCCACAACACATTGTTCTTCAACCTTTATTTTGCAACCACAGAATCATATTTTGGAAAATAACGTTTTGTAGCCACTGAAAATAAGGATCTGTAGCATGTCGAAAACACTTGATGATTGTTGTACTATATCAACTGTAAACCCTAATCTTGGTGTACTATATAAATCCTAACTATTAAAACCCCTAACTAACCCATTTATCTCATAAACTATATAAACTCTATCACACCTAACCAATATAACCCCTCACTAACCCCTAAGTATATCTATAACACCTAGACTGAAACCCCTATAACTCTAAATTCTTATTATCACGATGATTTATAAACCACAATACAAATATGATCGTATTGCAATGATAAACATGGCTTAAAATCAATTTAACACTTCAATAGATTTATGTTCTCCTCCCTATGGTCTTTTGTATTTATAATTCTCTAGTATAAGTTTCTTTTAAAAAATCACTTATTACCTTGGATTAATTATCTAAGTGAAGCCTAAAAGCCTAGGTTCAAATCTGGCTTATTGCCACTATAAACCTTAGTCTAGCTACCAATAGTCCACAAGCCATCCCCTATCACTATCATCGTCATCGTCATCGTCATCGTCATCCTCATCCTCATCCTCATCCTCATCCTCGTCCTCGTCCTCGTCGTTATCATTGTCATTGTCATTGTCCACTAACTATATCATATAAAATAAATAATATTTAACTTACCCCCACAAAAACAATGCCATCATCGCTGTGCAATGCACTAATGCACTGGTCTAAAGCTTGTAGTTCCCTGAAACAATAGACATCATCACAAATTTATAGTGGGATTGAGTGTAGCATTACTATTTGATAGATGTGACTCATATGCTCTCATGCCCTGCGTCATCACAACCCAAATCAAACGCCAAAGTCATTGCTCTCCATTTGTCTTTACTTATTTGTCTCCGTCAAAGGCTCTAGAAACCGTGGACCAAGTGAATGCAGTCGTAGGTGGTAGAATCTCCACGCGAAGTTTAGATATTGCAAAATTCGATGGGGATTGGRAGTTAGGGATAGGAAGGAATTCGTAAAGCAATTTAAAGTGTTGGGATAGTGATGGATTAAAGCTGTCACTTTTTGGATGGTAGATTCTCGTGAAATTAATATAGGGAGTTTATAACAAAAGCAATGGAGTATATATATATATAATTTTATTTAATTTTTCATGAATTAAAATATATTATTTACTTTTATTTTAATACAATTTAAATTTATATATTATAAAATTATTATTTTTCTTAAATTGAGTTGGAAAATATGGTGTTTTTTCTTAAAATATAATTGGTTTTGAAATATTGTTTTTATTTTTTATTTTTTTATCATTGTTAATTTAGTAATAACATGACAACAAATGTAACATCAATTTATAATGCAACTTGATAAAGTGTTCCAACAAAAAAAAATGAGCTTTCATTCAATGTTTCATTTAGTTTTAATGTGATAACAATCATAAGATCAATTTATGATACAACTCTATAAAATGTTTCATAAATGTAAGGTCCATTTATGATGTAACTTATAATTGATGAGAGTGATATTGTTTGGTTTTCTTTTTGAGGGGAAAGTTTTTTTTTTTTCTCTCATCTTCCTCTGTTTTATGAAATATGATTGTTCTTTAAGAAAAACACTCATTTTCATCCTTGCTACAACATTTTATAAGAGTGTCTATGCTTTCTAAAGTTGATTCTTCTTCATTATCTCCCATTTCAAATCTTCTTTCTTGTTATTTCCTATCTTTTTCTTAGAATTTAATCCCTCATTTTTTCTCATGCATTTTAATTGAATCCTATCAATGAAGTTCTCCTCCTCTAGTCA
Organism: Picea sitchensis; assembly: GCA_010110895.2. Lineage (NCBI taxonomy): Eukaryota > Viridiplantae > Streptophyta > Pinopsida > Pinales > Pinaceae > Picea > Picea sitchensis. Next base: position 83,121 of record SNQJ01S0015001.1, on the reverse strand, counting down.
AGCTTGGAAGAAAAAATGTTCCTCTTTATGTTCGAACACCATTTGGATTTTTTGATCTAGATTCAAGCCTTCAAATTTTTGTGNCTCATTTTTTCTCATGCATTTTAATTGAATCCTATCAATGAAGTTCTCCTCCTCTAGTCAAGCTTGGAAGAAAAAATGTTCCTCTTTATGTTCGAACACCATTTGGATTTTTTGATCTAGATTCAAGCCTTCAAATTTTTGTGTCAAGTTTCTTTTCTCCCTTTCCCTAGCCAAGTCTTGACGAATTTTGTAATTTCTTAGGAAGATATTTCTGTAGTACGTTCTCTAGAACCCCATTCTTTCTCCTTGAAGAACACATGTTTCCTTTAGTTTTCCATTCATCCCATTCTATGGAATCTATTTGAATGTTAATAGGGGGATACATCAACAAACTAATCTCCACATATCTTATATTTTTCCTTGTAGGCCATGTGCTTCCCAAGGCTCTTTGTGGGTCCTTTCCTTTGAAATCTAGTTTTTTCTCTGGATTCATTTTTTGAATCATTGTCTGGTTCATTTTTATTAGGGAAAGATATTTTATTACATCCATTTAACTTGTAGATGGTACACCTAAAAGAAATTTGAACATAGTCTAATTATTGCATGTAGGACCGTTTCCCTATTTGAATGTTTAAAACATCTAAGAGTCCATCCCCCAAGATCAATTCTACACAAATATTAGCCATTTATGTTGCCTCTTTTTTGAGGGTCTTCTCATCTATGTTAAAAATTCTTCCGAATCTATTGCATATGGCCCTACGATTTCTCTTTTTCCACAACTCCAAGGAAAATAGGGAAGCTTGATTCAATTGGTTCTGTTTTACTAGACACTTTTAGTGGATCAAAACACAAATTCCATTACTCTAAAGAGAGATGACACTACCCCAATACCACTTCCCTTCATTGATCACTTCCTTGTCCATTCCATTTTTGAATCTGAATGTGAACCAACCCCTAGTTAGAATATGGAATATGGGAGTGTATCCTAGTTGGTGTCTCTAAACTTTGCCAACCCATTTGGATACGGTTTTGTCTACAATGACCCTCCTATGGAATTTCCCTATGAATGTTGTTTCCTAGTATATATTTACTTGCTTGATGACTTTGTTTTCCATTTAAACCACCACCATGCTTTCTTTTAACAACTTTATGAAATAATATCTTCTCTCTCTTTTCCTTACAAGCTTGAACTCATCTTCTGACTCCCTTTCCTTTGCCTATTAAGATTTTTTTTCCCACATACTAACTCGTCTTTAGACACATTCTATTCTACATGTCCATCATTTCCATGAAAATAGAGAGGGTTATAAAACTATTTAGTTTTATGAGATAATACATAATCCACACCATTCCCTTTCTCATTGCATTTGCTTGCTTTGACCCTCCCATTTACTTCCTCAAAGGAAACCCCAAACTTCTCCTTAAAAAAAAACCCATCCCTAGACTTCGAAGTAACTCTACTAGGGAATGTATGACCTTCCAGTGTTTGAGAAGAAAGAGGATATGAGGAGAACCATGCCCTTCAACATAAGCTTCACTTATTGGCATGTGAGCTCCACCTTTTGCTATCATTTCAAAACATAGAATGTTGTCAAGACAATGGTTAATTAAGGTTTAATCATGCCAATAATCCTTGTTCCATGAATTATTTTCCTTCAGGTTGTTTGAATATAGATCCAAAAATGGCATTTCCAAATGGGAGTGAGCATTCCATGTCATAAAGTGTTTGAATATTGATGCTTCTCAATCATTTTCTATCCCACGCTAATGATTCTCATGAACTTAATAATACTCAGAACCCTTACTTAGGATAATAAGATCATTTTTTAGTTTTGTAGGGTGGGAAACTTGGAAACCTACCAGGGCATAACTATTTTTATGAGAGGAGGACATAAATTCCTTACATTGACCTCTTGGTTCCTTTTATGAATAACTTCCTTTTTCCTCCCTTGGCATCCCTCCTTTCATCATTTCCTCTTGTGAATAGGAAATGTATTTTCTCCATAATCCTTCACACAATTCTAAGGAATAATCCACCAATTCCTTTTCCCCCATCCCTTGATCATTTTTAGATGATTCCCCGTTCATATACATGTGTCTAATATAATTTTTCACACACACACACATGTGAGCATGGGGAAAACCTCACAATCAAACCCAAGAGATTCTTCTCCACATTTGTGGAAGGAGTCCCTAATAAAATCATCGACATAAAATACTAGGCCTAACTTAGGGGGTTCGAACTAGGCACCTATTGGCACAAAACTAGTCAAATTCCTAACAATATTGGTGACAACCAATTAAGCTAACCCCTTGTGCTCTAATATGTGTAGTTGAGATAACCCCTTGTTCTCTAGTGTGTGTGTGTCCCACTATCTCCTAAATTTTTTAGAGATGTGATCCAACCATTCCATACAACCCATCCCCACATTCCCCATTTCTCAAAACTCATGCGACATAACATATTTTTAATCTAATATTCCAAATTTTAAAATTTGAACACGCCCCATAAACTTCTTTATCAATAATGACAAACATTAATACTTTTCCTTTCAAGCCTGGACATTTAATATATATTTAATACCTTTCCTTTCAAACCCGACCATTTAATATATATTTTATAGATACTATCAATTTTTTAACAAAAATATATTATCAATTTTTTAACAAAGATATATTGTTCTCTTCATAAATTTTACAACCATTTTTATAAATATATTAACATATCATTATGTCAAAATTTCCTTCACATTAACATTATCTTTCTTCCATTGAAAACTCATGCAATATAAAATATTTTTAATCTAAAATTCCATAATTTTAAAATTATCATGCATTTAATATATATTTTTATAGATACTATCATTTTTTTTAAAATGCATTTTTGTCTTCATAAATTTTATAACCATTTTTATAAATATATTAACATATCATTATGTTAGAATTTCCTTCCACATTAACATTATCTTTCCTCCATTGAAAACTCATGCAACATAGAATATTACATACATTATATATATATTTCATAGATACTAACAATTTTTTTAACAAAGATGCATTGTTCTCTTCATAAATTTTGTAACCATTTTTATAAATATATTAACAATTTTTTTAACAAAGATGCATTGTTCTCTTCATAAATTTTGTAACCATTTTTATAAATATATTAACATATCATAGACAACATTGATACTTTTCCTTTTAATTTAGATATTTAATATTTAATTTATAAATACTATTTTAGAATTTCCTTCCACATTAATATTATCTTTATATCTATAATATTCAATTATTTTAATACATTTGTTATTAATATTCAAAAGTTGTCATCATATATATGGTATGGGAATCCAGTCAATTAGGTGTAGCTTGGATGGTTGTGAGGAATGATTGTTATCCTCTCCACCCGGGTTCAAATCTCATAATAACATGAATAAAGTTCACATGAGTATGGTGTAATGGCTTCGAGCCTATATGTATTGGAAAGTTGCTTTTGATTCTTAATTGAATAGTAGGGCAATTTCCGAGGGAAAATAAATATTCCTTCATGTGAAAAAACAACCCATCCTTCATTCTCCTTTTTTTTTTTGTAATTTAGGGTTTGTATTAATTCCTGTCAAAAAATATAGTTGTCTGAGATGCAATTAGCCACGTGGTCGTGGTGCCCATGGGGGAAACCACCGCGCCATTTGTCCAAAAATGAAGAGGGCAACGATGCCCAACTGGGAAACCACCATTGTTAGAGTCATGCCAATGAAAGTAAACTATGCTACGAGGCCACGTAGGGCCGAAAAACATTATAGTGTACAAAAAAGAGACAACAGTAAGGATGATGAGCCGAGAAATAGAAATCATGACAAAACATTAAAAACTTGGTCCAAGTCGCGGCCCTACGAAAACCTGTTTCGCTGATGCTTTTCCTTTTCCATGTTCATCCATGGCTTGTCGAAGATCCTGAAGAAAAATCATCAGGGCGTCCACTCTTCTACAATAGTCGGGTTCCCTCTTCTGTGCGTCGAGTGTTGCCAATTTGATATCCTCCAAGTCTTTTTTAATTGTGCTCATGTAATTCAGGAGCTTAGTTCGATATTCACACTTGGCATAAGAAGGATTGGGGTGGGTGGAGAGTGGAGAGTGGAGAGGAAGAGGAGGACCGCAGAGGGGAGGTGGGATGAGGGGTGGTGAGTGGGAGGCGAGGAGGGGAGGGTGAGTAAAAGGGACGTCGAGGGGGGGAAGGAAGAGGTAGCATGTAGCCGAGCAAATTCCCAAGCAAATCGAACCACTCGACCCTACATTCATAGGGGTTCGAGAGGGGGGAGAGGTCGCAGGGTGTCTGGTTAGGGGTGGGCACAATTACAGGTGCCAAAGGAGGGGGAAAGATTGCCGCTTTAGGGGGAGGGGCTGCTTCAAGGGGAGGGCCTGCTTTAGGGGGAGGGACTGCTTCAGGAGGAGTGACAACTTCACAAGGAGAGTCCGAGGTGGGCGGTTTCCTTCCCCGGGCCGTGTACCAGGTTGCTCCTCGCTTTGGCTTGCCCCGGGGTCGCGACATGGTGAACAATGAGCTCCATAGACGAAATGGAGACCAAGAGAGGTCACACCAGAGCTCGATTACATGACGAAGGGAAGGGAGAGCCCTAGATGCCTGGCTTAGAGAATTACGAGCGAAAGAGTGAGGCACAGGAGACCACATCACGACCAAAAGAACCGACAACAAAGATTGGAGCTAAAGCGACGAGAAAGAACCTCTGCACGACGCCATGAAAACACACAAGTCGTAGAGCTTCTAGAGCGTGTGAGTGTCGGGGTGCAAATGAGAAGTGGAGGGTGGCGACAAGCAGTGTAAAGGTTAGAAGTGACATAGGAAGGGAGGTTGCAAAGAACGTACACCAAGTGACGTGTGACTTGGCCAAATGACCTTGTCCCATCTTAAAGACGTCATATCATTGTGACACCCCATTCGAAACTCATTCTCCATTTTAAAAACTCATGCAATATAAAATATTTTAAATTTATAATAAAAAACTCCATCCCTCATTCTCCATTTTGAAAACTCATRCAACATTAAATATTTTGAATTTGTAATAAAAAAACTCATACAACATAACACATTTTTAATCTAAAATAAAAAAAAAAATGCATATAACATAAAATATTTTTAATCTAATATAAAAAAACTCATGCAACATAGAACATTTGGGAATGTGATCCAACCATTCAAACAACCCATCCCCATTCTCCATAATTTTAAAGTTTGACCATAACCATTAACTTCCCCATTCTCCATAATTTTAAAGTTTGTCAATGCTCCTTRACTTCTTCCATTCTCCATTTTGAAAGCTCATGCAACATAAAATATTTAATTAACTTCCCCATTTTAAAGTTTACCATAATTTTAAAGTTTGCCAATGCTCCTTAACTTCTCCCATTCTCCATTTTGAAAGCTCATGCAACATAAAATATTTAATTAACTTCCCCATTTTAAAGTTTACCCATACCCGTTAACTTCCCCATTCTTAAAACTCATACAACATAAAATAGATTTAATTTAAAATAAAAAAACTCATACAACATAAAATATTTTCAATGTAAGATACAAAACTCATGCACCATAAAATATGTATGTGGAGATGTGATCCAACCATTCCAATTCATCCTCATTCTCCATAATTTTAAAGTTTGACCGCCCCATTACCTTCTTCATCAATAATCGACAAACATTAACACTTTTCCCTTTAGACCTAAACATTTAATATTTAATTTATAAATACTATCAAGTTTGTAGATCTAAACATTTAAAATTTAATTTATAAATACTATCAAGCTTTTAACAAAGATTTATAGTTATAAATATATTATATTAACGTATTGTTATTTGTTTTTATAAATATATTATATTAACTTATTATTATTTGTTAAATTTTATAATCATTTTTATAGATATATTAATCTATGGTTATTTTTATATCTATAAGTTGTAGGTTAAATGTTTTATGTTTTGGTGTTTTTTTAGAAATGTTTTTTTGTTTAATTTTGCTTGGAAAAATTGTTGGATCTATAAATTTGAGTAGTTAATTCTATATAATAGAAGTGTTCCAGGGGTTTTTCAATAAACTGAAATCCAGTTTTACATTAAAAAATGCAATTTAAATAATAAAAAAATGTGATTTCATACAGATTTGTGTCACAAAAAAAAACTAAAATATAAAACCATTAAACAACACCTATCTGTAATATTCCATTATTTTAACTTAAACTTTACATTTATTAGTAATATTATAAAGTTATCATCATATACATGTCATGCAAATATTATGCAAAAATATATTATTCAATGGTTATTTTTTATGGTTTTTTTTTTCAGTAGTTAAAAATCTTTTCCATCTCAAAAACTATAAATATCACATTTAGTATTCTCATCTCAAAAACTATAAATATCACATTTAGTATTCTCATCTCAAAAACTATAAATATCACATTTATTATTAATGTTTGTATTTTTTGAAAGTGGAATATTGTTTTTTTTTGTAACTAGGGGAATCAGTAACAACGACAGTATCGTACTCGCCTGACATGGGGTCGAATCTCACCGGTTTCCTTATAACCCCTAGGGAGAATCGCACCGCCCGCAAGCATGCTTTCGGATAAATCGAGGTGAGAATCGAACTCTAGACCTTTTTTAACATATTTCCTTCCATTTACACGACACTTGCCAATCCGTCTACACCCCTGTGGGCGAAAGTGGAATATTGTTATTATTACATTGTGGTTTAAATTTTCCAGTGATAAGTTTATTTTTATAGGTAATTTATGTTTTTTTTTTTTACAGAAACTGAATTTTTTTTATATATAAAAGGCACGACTGAAGTCGCATATTACAAAGGAGAGTGTTGGTGGAAGAGATACCAGATGAAAAATTTCCACAAAAGGCTTACAAAATTGAGTCTAGATTTGATTCTACTTCACTGAAAACAAAACTTTTCTTTTCTATCCTAAAACTATATTGTGAAAGATTTATTTATGCCATTTTTACAAAAATGAGGAGTGCCTTACTGATCTTCTTTAAACTTTGTCTTCCTCTAGAGGGGCTCTAGTGCTACGTTCAGATTAGACAGCGTGAGGTCTGCTCTGCTTCGTGTTTCCTCATTCTGGCTTTGTGCCGGTGAGTTTGGTGGCATGGCTTCCAACTTTGCTTCCATGTTCTCCCCTTGGCGTCTGAGAAACTCAACTTCATCTTGTAACTGATTTATTAATGTGCGGTGTTGGGCTAGAGTGTCCAATGCGAATGTGAGAGTGGAGTCGTGAGAATCAAGATAGAGTGTTAGCTGTTGGGTGGTGGAGAAATTATCGTCCACCAGCTCTTCCTCCGGTTTTTCACGAGCTGATAGTTGAGCCATTTTTTCAATTAGAATGACTGTGATTGCTAGAAATTTAATTGTTTATTTGGAAATGATTGCAGAGTTTGGAGTGAAAAATTTCTAACATCAAGAATTTTCAGAATATTGAGGACTCAAAGTAATTTATGTTAATTTGTATTTATGTTTATGATTAAAATGAGCAATAAATTCTAAATAAATTCAATGTGAATAAAATCTTTCTCTCTTAATTATTTAGTGATTATTTTTAATCAAAATCAAATTTAAATTAATTAAAACAAATTTTACATTAATTATCCAATAAAGAAATATAGTAAAGGATAATAAATTTAGAAATTATATTTTCATCATTTAATTAAAGCTTTTAATTTTTTGGTATTTCTATATTTTTCTTAATACTGTTTTTCTTTAAACTTTAGCGTATTTTTAAGACTTTGTTTAATTATTTTTTAAGTTTATATTTTTAGGGTACTTTTTAGATTTTTTTTTTTTTTTTTTTAA
>SNQJ01S0015001.1:45508-75173 GCA_010110895.2 Picea sitchensis | reverse complement strand
CGTTAACTATAATGACTAAAGTGATAGTTTGAAGGTGATTGTAACATTAAAAAAAAATGGATGCGAGTAAATTGTTAAGGCCCTAATCCTCATATAGTGACCAGAAGACAATAGTACTAGACATAAAATTCAACGTCTAAAAGAAAAAAAAAAAAATCTCTCTCAAACATTGGGAGTAGAAGATATATTTTTTTTAGAACAAGGAAAAATATCTCTCAAACATTGGGAGTAGAAGATAGATATTTTTTTAGAACAAGGGTAGAATATTTTTATGTCCTCCATTATATTTGAAACAATAAATATTAAGGGAGTCTTATAACTTTTTAGTGGGCTACATTCAGGGTTCATTAAAACATATCAAAGGATCAACATTTTTTTTTTTTTAAGAATAAATGCAGAAAGATATTTGAAAATTTGTAAGAGAGTGTTAGATGTGCCAAAGAAATAAAGGGGAGAGAGAGTCAAGGCTCCAAGGTTACTTCAACCTTTACGCAAACCTAATCAAACATGGAAAGAGATATAACTAGACTTATTATAGGTTTACCAAAATCAAATGGTAAATGCGTCATTTTTTGTGGTCATGGATAGACTCACAAAATATGCACATTTTTTTGGAATTCAAACTACATATACTGCAAATCAAGTGGCAAAAGTGTCCATAAAGATAATTCACAGGCTTCATGGGTTTCCTAGAGTAATAGTAGGTGATAGAGATCCAAAATCACATGACATTTTTGGAAAGAGTTATGGAAGATAAGAGAAACAACACTAGATATGAGTTCAACATATCATCCACAATTAGATGATCAAACAAAAATAGTTAACACATGTTTAGAGGGTTATCTTCATTGCTATTCTTCAAACAAGCAATATCAATGGGTCAAGTGACTTCCTCTAGCAAAATGGTGGTATAATACCATGGATATACTAAGATGTCTCTATTTGAAGCCCTTGTAGGTATCCAACTCTCAATATCACATCCTTTTTATAGGACCATTCTAAAGTGCAAGCAATAGACTCACATATGGAAAAGACTAAAGAAAATTTGAAATCCTTAAAGAAAACCTTCAAATGCCTAGGACGAAATGAAGCAACAAGCAGTTCAAAATCAAAGTGAAAGATAACTTGATGAGGGCGATTGGGTATTTTTTAGACTACAACCTTATAAACAATCTACTCTCAAATGAAACAAGAATAAGAAGCTAACTCCAAAAATTTATGGACCCTACAAGATTCTTTCCAAGGTTGCAGACGTGGCTTATGAGTTAGATTTTCCTTCTTCTCACATTCATAAAGTATATCATGTATCTTTCCTAAAACAAGTCTTGGGACAAACTATGCTAGTGCAAATGAAACTTCTAGAATTAGATGAAGAAGGGAAGTTAATTCTTGAATAAGAAAAATTTATAGATTGATATTCTCTTTCTCTTCGAAATAGAACCATTACAGAGTACCTAGTCAAGTGGAAGAATATGCCTCGAGAAGAAACTACATGAGAAAATGAGCAATTCATGAAGAAACATCCTCAATTACAAGCTTCGAGGACAACACTTTTTTAAAGAAAAGGGCTATGTTAAGGCCCTAACCCTAATTCATTATTAATATATTAGTTATGCTTAGTTCAACTTAAAGGTAGGTTACATCATACTCACTTTGATCACCTAGCTCACTTTATTCCTACTTATAATAAAAAGATATTTATTTGTGGAGGCATCTGATCTTGTATATTAATAATAATAATAATAATCTATTTTTAAGGTCATGACCAAGCAAACACACCAAATTGGTGTATGAGACCCCCTTGTTTGTGGGACAAGGGACCCCCTTCCACCCAACGATTTGACTAGTAAAGTCTACGAAGGTATACATACCCTACCCCCTTCTGGATTTGAACCTGTGACCTCTTAAGAGGAAACACATATTCTTAACCATTAGGCCCACACAAGCTGTATTGTAAAAGAAAGTTATTCCCTCAAAGTGGCTTCGTATTGATTAACATTCTTAAAATGTAAAATTATTTTTTCTCTCTAGTTTTATATTATTTAAAAAAAATAATCTATAACATAAATGTTTTTTTATGTTTCCATAAAAACATGGAATATTGCTTTTTTATATTAATATTCCATTATATCAATTCTCTCTTGTATAAGTGGCAGGTAACTGTTTCAAAATATTTTATTCCATGATTGCTTGTATGTGGACTTTCATATTAAAGTTTGACTCACTCAATGGTATTAGGTATGTGATAGAGCATTCCAAGTCAAAATAGCATTAAAGTATTAGGCATGTGATTTAGCATTCCAAGTCAAAATATAATTAAAGTATTAGGCATTTATGACTCCTACTCAAAATAATATTTAAAAATTCCAATAAGAAACAATATGAACAACCATTACTCACTCAATGGTATTAGGTATGTGATCGAGCATTCCAGGTCAAAATAAGTCAAAATAGCATTAAAGTATTAGGGATGTGATTTAGCATTCCAAGTCAAAATAGAATTAAAGTATTAGGCATCTGATTTATCAATTCAACTCAAAATAATATTTAAAAATTCCAATAAGAAACAATATGAACAACAATTACTTAGAATTAAAGTATTAGGCACGTGATTTAGCATTTCCAGTCAAAATAGCATTCAAAATATTATTAATATGAACAACAATTACTTAGAATTAAAGTATTAGGCACGTGATTTAGCATTTCCAGTCAAAATAGCATTCAAAATATTATTAGGCCTGCGATTTAGCATTTTCAAAAAAATTCCACTAAGAAACAATATGAACAACAATATGGTAAAAAATGAGTAATATTCAATGAATATATCATATGCTTTTATATATAGAATTGGAATTTATGTAAAGAAGTGTAAATCAAGGTCGAAGGATTAGAATTAATTTTTTTTGTAAAAAGTAAAAGAAGTCTATCAATCAATGATGGATTTAGTTAAAGTGGTAACTAAAGGGAAAGACTTTGATTTAAGTGATTTTATAATTGATTTTTAAAATTCTATTGGAATATAGTAAAACATATGGAATTTTATGGAAGAAGTAAGACAATTAAACTTAAAGTGTTTTTAAAGTTAACTTTGTTATTATGATTTCAAACAAAACATGGTGTTATTTATAGTTAAATATATGTTAATAATTTTACAAAATAATTTATAAAATTAAATTTAAAGTAATGATTAATAAGTTTAGAAATTTTTTAACAATAATAATTTTGAAAAAACAATGAGGTTTATTTAAGATAAACATATTTTTGATAAAATCTTTAAAAAAAATAAAAAAAATAAGTTACCCTATATAAATGCGAAAAAAATAAAAAAGGAAATCATGATAAAATTAGATATGTAACTAAAATGGGTTTTCATAAATAAGCTTTTAAAATTATTGGAATGTGATGCATTTTCGATATATTGAGTTCAAATTTTCATGTTTTTGGTTTTTTTCAATATTATTGAAAGGAGCACCTAAAACTCTTTTTCAACCTAGAAAAATAAATAGACAAGGTGATGATATATTGCCTTACTTTGATGTCATGGTTGAAGGTTTGAGTAGGATGAATAAGATTTATAAAAAGAAAGATCAACATAATATGATCAAATTAAGAAGATATTCACACTCAACCTCTTGTTTCCAATTGTAGATGACATAATTCTTTGTGGAAAGCAATAATCAAGGAAGTTAAATCAATTTAAAAATATCTCAATTGTTTCTCATAAAATCTAGAGGACTAATCAACAAAGGTAAATCCAAGATGTTCCTTTTTAACACTCCTCTACTAGTTCAACTACACATTAGTCCTCCACTCAATTTCACCATATCTTTATTGGTGACTAAATATTTGAGTATCCCTCCACTAGCCAATGGTGGAAGGGAACTATCATGTGCGGAACCTCATTCAAAGATCAAGAAAAACTTCAAGGACAAACATTTATAATTGTATATGTAACGAGTTGGTCCACTCTACTTAAATTGACCCCTTAGGAACTCAATTTTCTTATTCTCAACTCTCACAACCCCTCAAAAGATAATTAAGAAAATGTACAAAATCCAAATAATAATCTTATGGGAAGGTCTTTAGGTAGAGAATAAATTTCCATTAGTAACACATGAATATAGTTGCACCTCAAAGAGTAAGGGAGTCACATGGCTACAAAAAATGAAATAATGCAATACTACTCTATTTAATAAGTTCATGTTGAGATGGCACATTGAGAAATCATCTTTGTAAAATAATTTATAGAAATAAAAATATGTGTTGACAACCCCATGGTAGGATCTCCATATAAACACTTCTTTTCCTATTGGGTCACATATATGGAACAATGTGAAGAAGGGGATAACCCTAATCCTTGATGATAGATTTTGGGAAATAAGAAAGAGATGAGTTTAAACTAGTTCACGTAGATAAATACACATAATTTCATAGATATACATATACTCATGCATGTGTGTGCGCGCGCACACACACACATGTAATTATCAAGGTTGTTGTTACTAATGTTGTTATGCATTTGGCTAGTTTCGTACCAATAAATTCTCGATTCACATTCCCCTAGGTGAGGTGCACTAATCTACGTTGATAGGTTGACAAGAGATGCCATCCACAAATGTGGGTAAACATCCCTTGGGTTTCCCCATGAGGTTGTACCAAAAATACATATATTTTTATGGAAATCTTTCTCGAGGAAACCCTATAGGCGCTTCCTCACATTTTGTCAATGACACTTTGGGGAATTTTTAGGATTGTATAGGTTGATCCTAGTTTTCCTTGCACTAAACTGTTATGAACCAACGCCTTGAAAATGATAAAAAGTCAATGAATAACAGTCCACTTAAAGGGGGAAACCTCCTTTTACAATGTATTCAATGTACAAGATGAGATAAGGTCATCCTAAGACTAGGTCTCCTTGGTATATATATAGGAGACAAAGGGTACAATTATAATGAAAGGGTACAATGAAGGGTTCTAGTCGACCTACTAATATAACATTATAAATGTAATAATTTAATATCTAGAGCTTAATAAGGGGTTTTATACTTAGCATGGGGTATTGTCTATGGCTTAATATGCCCCTCCCTTTCAAACAAGTGTTGTTCTCAACACTTTACTAATCATGGGTGTTTTTGCATGAAGAACTCACCTTCCCATGTCACCTCTTCCACTGGTAGGTTCTTCCATTTGAGGAGGTACTTAGTAATTTCTCAATTTCGCAGTTTCTTAATCCTTGTTTCAAGGATTGTTTTTGGTTCTAGTATGATTTTCCCTTCTTCATTAATCTCTGGTAAAATAATAGGGACTAAGATCTTGTCACTGATTAACTTCTTTAAGAAAGAAACATGGAAGATTGGATGTAGATGTGAAGATGCAGGCAACTCCAATTTGTAAGCCATACTTCCAATCCTTTGCAACACCTTATAAGGGCCATAATATTTAGGTTCTAATTTATTTCCCTTATTTTGTTGCTTGAGGGACATGTGTTATATGGTTGTAGCCTAAAAAATACCCAATCACCCACTTCAAATTCCCTTTCATTGTGATGTTGATATGCTTGTTGTTTCATCCTATTTCGTGCCATAACCAAGTTGTCCTTTAATAGTTTGAAAACCTCTTGTTGGTGCCCTATGTGGTCCTCCACTGCTTAAACCTTTGCAGTCCCCTTCAAGGGTGATGTGATGGATGGAGGATGATATCCATAAAGTGCTAGAAATGGGGACATTTTTTATGAAGTATGGAAGGATGTGTTGTACCACCATTCTTCCAAGGGAAACCACTTGATCCATGGTGTTTGTTTATCATATGCAAAGCAACGAAGATATCCTTCTAGACATTTATTCACAATCTTAGTTTTCCCATCAAATTGAGGATGGTAAGATGAGTTGTGAGCCAACTGAGTACCCAAACAAGAAAATAATTCAGTCCAAAAATTTCCAGTGAAAATTGCATCTATGTCACTTACAATAATCTTGGGAACTCCATGTAGATTTTGAACTATTTCCATGAATGTTGTACCTACTGTACTTTCTCTAAAAGGATGAGAAAGAGAGGGAAATGAGCATACTTTGTTAGTCGATTCACTACTACCATGATGACAATATTTCCTTTAGATTTGGGTAAATCTGTAGTAAAATCCATTGAAACTTCTTCCCAACATTGAATTGGTATAGCTAATAGTTTTATGAGACCTGGCATCTTGTTTGTCTCCCCGTTATTCTGTTGGCAGGCCACACATTCAGACACAAACTTTTGAACATCGGTTTTAAGACCTTCACAAAAAAAATACTTTCTGATTCTATGGTAAGTTTTCAATAACTCTAAATGTCCTCCTGTAGGAGAAGTGTGCAATTCTAGAAGGACCTTCTATTTTATTTGGGAATTCTTACATAAATATAGGTGATCATGATACCATAACAAATCATTCTTCCAATTTTTTTTATCTAATGAACTGGGGTCCTCTTGTAGTTTTTGAATGATCTTGCATACCTCTTGATATTTCTTCCACTCTATCCTTTCTTCTTCCACCCAATCATATTGTGGAATATAAATAGTACATAGTGAACCCTCTGTTTCTTATTCTTTCCTTGAAAGTGCATCTGCCACAATATTATGTTTTCCTTTTTTGTAGATAATTTCAAAGTCAAAACTTAACATCTTTGCAACCCATTTTTGTTGCTCTTTTGAAGATAAGCATTGCTATAATAAGTACTTCAAACTATCATGATATATTTTTACTTTGAAGTGTCTTCATATTAGGTAAGGGCACCATTTCTTAACTGCATGTAGTATGGCCAATATTTGTTTTTCAGAATGGGTTTGAGTAAGTTTTTTCCTTTAATTTGGTTTCTTTCAAAGGAAAGGGTCCTTCCTTCTTGCATTAAAATTTCACCAATTCCATGGCCTAAGGAATCACACTCCACAATAAATGTTTTTGTGAAGTTGGGTGTGGCCAGGATAGGAGTTGTACACATAGCCTCCTTAAGTTTTTCAAAAGATTTGGTTTCTTCTCGATTCCAAGAAAATGATTCCTTCTTTAATAATGTTGTTAGAGGTGTTGTTATTTTACCATAGTTCATGACAAAATTGTGTTAATGTTGTAGATGCTCTTCTGAACATTTGTTGTAGATTAGTATGTCATCAACAAATACTAACACAAATTTTCTAAGGAAGCTTTTGAAAATATAATTCATCAAGCTTTGAAATGTTGAAGGTGCATTAGTAAGTCCAAATGACATAACTAGAAACTCATAATGACTTTCATGTATTCTAAACATTGTTTTAGGAATGTCTTCATGCCTCACTTTGATTTGATGATATACCAAATGAGATCCAACTTAGTAAAGAAAATTGCTCCATGCAATTAATCTAATAATTCATCAATGAGAGGAATAGGAAATTTAAATTCGATGGTCATTTTGTTGAGTTGTCTATAATCTAGACACATATACCATGAACCATAATTTTTCGTAACCATCACTACTGGTGAAGAGAACGAACTTTGGCTAGGTTGAATGATGTCAACATATAACATTTCTTGGATCATACACTCAATCTCACTCTTCTGCGCATAGAGATACCTGTAAGGCCTAATGTTAGGTGGTACCCTTTCTGGTCGTAAATGAATAACATGGTCATGATATCAAGAAAGTGGAATACCCTTAGGCGTCTCTCCATATACCTTGGAATGATTGTTGATAACTATTTGGAGATCCATTAGAGCAAAGGATATAGATGTTTGAACATATATTGAGCACAATTGTGAAATTACACCATGGTGTCCCTTTTTGAGTATTTTTTCATGCTATTAGAGCTTATCACTTTAGAGAGTTTCCCTTGGATACCTCTAAAATCAATTTACTTACCTTTTGAGGAAAATCTCATGGAAACATCTTGAAAATTAAGGGCCATTGTTCCCAATGATTGTAACCATTAGACCCCTAATACAAAATCAACACCACCCATTTGGATGGAAATCATGGGACTATACAATAAATACTCCCCCATATTGATCTTAATACTATGGAACTTTCCTGAACAATTTATGGTACTTCCATATGGATTCTTCAATCATTACTTGAAACTCTAGTGTTGGAAATATAAAGCAATTGAGACTTTTTGATAATTTGTAATTGATGAAGTTATGGGTACTACCAGAATCAATCAACATTGTTACCTTTTTATTTTTGATATATACTTCTATATTGAGGGTTTATGGAGTAATGATGATGGCCAATGCATGAAAAGATATCGTTGGAATAGTCTCTTCTAGATCTAGATCTTGTGATGGTTCCAATTCTTGATCTTCTTCCTCTTAATAGTCTATGTAAAATAATTTCTTCTCACCACATTTACGCCCCTTACTGTACTTGTTGTCAAAATTGAAACATATTCCCTTTTCTCTTCTTCATCCCTTTGTTGAGGTGTCAATCTTGTCGGTTGAGTGAGGTTAGGGTAAGAAACATGATGCTCTCTATAGTTGTTAGTGGCCACCCTTCTAGTAGCCATATTTTTGTTTTCCACTTTTCTTGCCACACTGGAAGCTTGCTCTATGGATTTAGGTTCGAAGAGACACACCTCATGTTGAATTTTCTCCTTTAAAGTGACCATAAGTAGATATAACAAATTATCCTTTGGAACACTCTTTACCTTGAGTCTGGGCTTTTGGAATTGTTGAATGTGCTTTGTAATTGGACATTTTTTTCCAAATATTTATCAATTGGATAAATAATTTATTGTTTTGAATATTCCCATAATGTGATATCAATTCATTCATAAAAATGGACCAAGAGCTAACATATTCCTTTTTTCTTTCACAAATCCATTGATACCAAACAAATTGATCATTTTCTAAATACGAGGATCCAATAGTTACCTTTTGTAAGCTTGGTACTTGGTGTAGATCAAAGAATTAATCCATATGGAATATCCATTTTATAGGATATTTACCATCAAAATTCCTCAAATTTATCTTTAGAATGAATTATTTCCTTGGTGTTGAATTGAAGTCTCGATGATGTGGATCTTGAAGTGATGAATAATCATGATTCCGTGACACAATCTTTATGTCTTCAACATTTTCATGATTTCCTTACATCTTGTTATATTCTTTATGGAGTCTCTCATATAGGGTATGTAAGAACATGTTATACATGGAATCTTTTAATTATTTCATATTCTTTTTTATATGTTCCCAATTTTCATTCATCTTCTTTTCCAGCTTTTCAATTCGGTAATTTTTTTTATCTCTTTCTTCTCTAGTCATGGTTGAGATCTCTGGAGGTTTAGTTAGTGAATTACATTTTGACCTTTGGGTCCATGTGAGAAAATAATAATTCTCCTCTTTTTCCTATTTTTCACAAATTTTGAATCACCAAAAATAGATCTTCCATTCAAAAGTTATTCCAATTGTAAGTTACGTACCTTTCAAACCCTAATATGAAGTTTGGTTGGATGGTTGACCTTTGTCCTGGTATATCTCTAAATATTGAACCCTTGTGAGTCTGAAATTTCAGCATCTAGTAATGTGATATGGCTTCTTAAATTCCTAAAAATTTCATAGCATGAACCTTCACCGATAAAAAGTTATAGCAAAAATACTGAAATGTCTTTTTTAAGACTAATTTAAATATTAGTAAACAACTCCAACTTCCACGAGATATATCTCACAAATTATAATAACTCAAAATTCGAAATTTTTTTCACATGTAATTAGAAATGTGTCCTCAATATTATGAGAATTTCAGAATCTGAAACTTCATAGAAATTTGTTTATAGCGAAAATAAAAATATGGCTATTTCAGGACTAGTCACAAACCCTAACTTCCATACGATATATCTATGAAAATATAACTAAATAGAACCTACAAATTTTACCAGATGTACCGTGACATGTCTCCTGAGTAAAATCCAAACTTTGATATCTGAAGCATCCCCAAAAAAACGTTATAGTAAAAATTCCAAGATGAATTGCTTGAAGAAGAAAAACCCTATGATCAATGCTTTGAAACCAAATGTTATGAACCAACACCTTGAAAATGATTAAACTGTTAATGCTTTGAAACCAAATGTTATGAACCAACACTTTGAAAATGATAAACTGCTGGAAAACAGACCACCTGAGCAATAAAAATAAAACAAATGCTGAAACAAACATAGAAGATAATACAATACAAGAGAGACACATATTTACATGGTTCCAAAGGTGGGCTACTACCCACTGTGAGAAATTGCCAGTCCTTTCTTTATTATTATCCAAAGAAAATGAAGGGATACAACCTACAACAAAACCCAAGTAGCTTCCTCTTCTTTCTCACGCCTCTCTAATACAATGCTCACCAACCTACATAGTTGCAATACATTTCACTGAGTAAAGAGGGTTGCCTTCAGGGCAAAAACCCTAACATAATCTCTATCGCATCTTAATAACTTATAATGAACGTTCTATATTTACAATGAAATTACATAATATACTTTTACAAGGCACTATTTGCTTCGGGGGCTTCGCCCAAGAACCCCCGCTGGGGGCCCGCAAACCCCCAGACCCCCCAGCCAGGAAGATAGCCCCCCCCGGACCCCACAAACGGGGTACCCCCCCCTCTGCACTACCCCGCCTGGAAGAGTGTACATACTTCCTGGTGTAAATACTTCATGGGCAGGAAACACGCTAAAGTAAAAGACTCCAAATTAGGGAAGATAATCCCGCTCCATAACCAACAATCTCCACTTGAGATCGATTCAACAAATTCACCGTCAGATATGCTGGGGACTCTCAACCTTATTGGACCTCGGGCAAATTTCTCATCTTCATCTTCTATCTTGAAGACCAACTGAAACTAAAAAGGAACTCAATTTCTCCTCGGTTACTCCCTTTGTTAACATGTCTGCAGGATTCTCAAGCAAGTGTGTATCTTTTTCCAGCCAATTGTCCATCTTCCGCAAGTGTGACGTATAGCGGCAATACCCCAACCGTGAGGCGCTTAGTTCTAATGGAAGGCCTAGTTCTTGCAAAGGTGAATATTGTCTCCTCGAATCGCCACAAGACAACTCATTGCTCTCCCCGCTTCTTTCCCAATTCTCCATAAACCTTTGTAACCAAATCATCTCTTTACTTGTTGCCAGAGTAATAACATACTCTCATTGTTGAAAGGCAACAACCTTTTGCGCTTTCGAATCCAACTTTACCGCCGTTTCCACCTATAGTAAAACATACCCCGTGGTGCTCCTCAGTTTTATCACCTGCTATATCTCAATCAACATATCCCTATAGAGTAATCAACCTACAAAACACAATGCATGTAGTAGTACCTCTCAAATACCCGGAATCCACTTTACTGCCTCCCAAAATGTTCTTTACCTGGATTGTTCTATATACCGCCACAACTCCTAATCGCATGTGCACATCCGTCTTTGTGCAAACCATTGCATACATCAAGCTAACCTGGGCCGATGAATATGGGACCTGGACATGTATCTCATCTCCTCCTATGTCTTGGGACACATTTCCCTGAAGTTAATTGAAATGGATGGCCATGTGTATCACTAATTGTTTTTGTGACTAAAGATTCTAAACCTCCCAACACCTTCAGGTAATTCTCACCTGCAGACAATGTCAGCCATGTATTTTTTTTTGCCTCTTGTTATTCTCATACCAAGATTTTCTTTGGTAAAGACTCAAACTTTCTTTATCGAAAATGAATTGGCTAATTTCTTCTCTGAGCACATTTATCCTATTATTATTAGACCCTCGCGAACAAGCATGTCATCTACATACAATAGCAAGATAATATATTTCCATTTTCTAGTATTTTTAAATAAACACAGTGATTTGAATGACATCTATTATAACCTTGTTCTCCCATAAACCTGCCAAACTTCTCGTAGATACCACTCTCTTGGAGCTTTCTTTAGGCCATATAAGCTTCTTCAACTCTATACCAAAATTCTCCTCCTTCCTTTATCTCGCTACCCCCTGGATGCCGATATATATATTTTCCTCCAAATCCCCATGTAGAGAAGTTGTTTTTACATCTACCTGCTCAAGATGCAAATCTTCATCGCCACAAGACTTAAAATATCCTAATTGAAGCCATTTTTAACAACAGGAGAAAATATTTCATCAAATCTATAATCTTTTCTTTTGTAAGCCCCTTTACAACAAGTCTATCCTTGTACCGCTTTTTCCTCCATCTTCTTCCTTCAACTTAAACCCATTTTCATTTTGCAATGCTCTTTTTCCAGTAGGAAAATAAACCAAATCCCAAGTCTAGTTATTTTCCAAGGAATCCATTTCCTCTTCATGCCTTCCCACTTTGGTGTCTACCTGTATTGCTTCTTCATAACATTCTCGTTCACCATAATCGGCCAACAATAAATAATATAATGAAGGGAGTATCGCTTAGGGGTATATTTAACCCGGTAGATCTTCTAACAACACTTGCAGTGTGTTTGAGGCAATTTGTTGTCTCAATACAGCTACTTTGATTTTCCGTTTCCTTTGGAATTTCTTTTTCGCTGATCTCATCAAGCACTGTGGTATTCTTGTTTGCTTTCTCCATTTCTTTCCTAGAATCGATCTTTTGTACATGACCTTTTCATTGAATATGACAACTTACCTACGATTTTGTTATTTCATAACTTCCATGTTTATAACCAAAATCATACACCTATATCCACAAGATACTTGGATTTTGCCTCAAGCTTTGTTCTATATTTATCAATATGGACAAATGCTTTCACAACTCCATACAAAATAATTGTTTACCTTTTTTTTCTATCCATTCCTCCTCGAATTCACCATCCAAAGAGCTTGAAGGTCCTCTTTTATTAAGTAAACAACGCATCTACACTATCCGCCCAAAATTAGTGGGCAAAACCAACATGCACCCTACTCCTGCACGCCCATGCTACTGTCCTACCATCCTTTCTAACACCATTTTTCTTGTGGTGTTTGTGGAACTGCCTTCTCTCTACTCTAATCCTATGGTATGAATAATAATCATCAAACTCCTCACTGCAAGATTCACCTCCATTATCTGATCTAAGACATTATACTTCAAACTTTTTTCGTCTCATTCTCAACTAAAGCTTTCCATTCTTAAAAGTATCAAAACATCGATTTTGTCGAATGCATGCAAACCCAAGTTTTTCATGCTGCATCATCAATAAAAGTAACATAACAATGAGAGCTCACCAAGAGATGATACTTGGGAGTTTTGTCCCCATACATCCCATGCACAGCTTTTAACTTTTCATTCTTCTTTTCTTTTCTCCACTTTGAGAAATCAATTTCTTTTTGTTTTCCATAAACACAATGTTAAGAGAAATCCAAATCAATAACTTGTTTAAGATCCGCAACAAATTTCTTTTGTGAAGTATCTCGATCCCCTTCTCACTCACCCCCAGCCTATGATTCCACAAGGTCAGATTCCACTCCCTCAGAAGTTGTAAGATATAGAAGAGTCAATATTACCAAGACATAAATACAATGTACCTACAATCTCTCATTTTTCTATCACCAAAAGATCATTGGTAATAGAAAAATGATCCTTTAGTGACCTTCCAAACCTTATCTATAAATACAGATATACAAACTTCACTTTCCAACTGACCTGTTGAAATTAGATTTTCCTTAATCTAGAATATGTCTTACCTCTTTTCAACAACCATTGGTTTCCATTATGCTGTTTATTTTACTTTTCCTATTCCAACAATTTTGCATGGTGCATCATCACCCAAATGAACTCGTCCCCATACTAACCTTGAACATAATCTAGAAAATGTTTCCTATGGGGTGCATAGCCCCCATCCCATTTTCACTCAAGACTATAAATACATCTTTAATCAAAAGCATCTTGTAACACATCACCTCGTACATTTGCTTCCATTTCTCCGCCCATCTCTTTGTTTCTTTGAGCTCTGCAGCCTTTCTTCATATGTCCTTTCTAAGCATAATAATTCCAACACTCTATCTTTTCCAAGTCTAGATTTGGATATTCCCTTGCTAGAATTCATGGTTCCCTGGCCTTCCTCTATCCTTTTGTCTTCCCTCTGTCTCTGGTTCAACACATTACCTGATGTCACACCTCGTGGCTTTTCCATCACATTTCCCTCGCTATGATAACACCAACAACATCATCAAATTTTAAAGTATTTTGAACCAGACAAGCATTAACAGCTTATCTGGGCCATTCCATCTTTTCTCGTAAGTAATGAGCACAAGATTAGAAGAGCTCCCAAACTCCTACTCAACAAGTCCACTTTTACAGATCCTAGTTGATTAGTAACCATATTAAGTTCATTTAAATGATAAAAATGCACTACCTTCCACATCTTCTATATTAAATAATCTCTTCATTAGAAATACCTTTATTGACAGGTTTTACAATTTGGCCAACACGTCCATCAAAACCTTCGTTGTCTTTTCTTTCTAGATATTGAAAGCCACCGACGCTGTCGTGCTCGTACCGTGATTTTCCGCTCCTTGTGGAGCCCTTTCATCAATATCTCCCATTCTGTCCTTCATGGTCACGACTTCTTTACATTCACGCTAATGGTAGAATAATCTTCATATAAATAATCTTCCATCTCAAGATCTTCCATAACAAGTAGTTTTGGTCGTTAAATTTACCGACCCTAAACTTTCCATATTCTATCATTTCTCCCACTCGAACCAAAACCCTTTTCCTCAAGTACGCTAATGCCTGGGATACTGGTTGTTAGAAAAACAGACCACAGAGCAATAAAATAAAGGGAAACAAATGCGAAACAAAACATAGAAGATACAACAATACAAGAGAGACACGGATTTCTCAAGGTTCACCAAAGGTGGGCTACATCCACCGTGAGAAATTGCCAGTCCTTTTCTTTTTATTATTGTCCAAACAAAATGAAGGGATGGCTAAATCTTTACAACAAAACCTGCTTAGAATTTCTTTCTTTTCTCTCACAGCCTCTCTCTAATACAATACTCACCAACCTACACAGACACAATACATTTCCCTCATAAAAGAGGTGGTTTCTTCTAGGGCAGCAAAACCTTAAATATATAATGTTCATTACACTTTTACTAATCTTATAATGAACGATCTGGGATGCATAAAATGAAATTATAATATACTTTTTACAAGGCATTTTTTTCTTAGTCAGCCTTTAAACTCCTGGGGCCATCTGCATTCTTCTGCCTGTGTGGGATAGCCCCTTCTGAATTCTCATAGAGGGGGTACTCTCCATCTCCGGACCCCGCAGAGGGGGTACCCCCCCTCTGCACTCCCCCGCATGGAAGAGTGTACATACTTCTGGGGTGTAAATACTTCATGGGGTATAAACA
The DNA here is from genome assembly GCA_010110895.2 of Picea sitchensis. Classification (NCBI taxonomy): domain Eukaryota; kingdom Viridiplantae; phylum Streptophyta; class Pinopsida; order Pinales; family Pinaceae; genus Picea; species Picea sitchensis. The sequence goes on along the minus strand of SNQJ01S0015001.1, from coordinate 59,845 downwards.
CGACTAAAAGTAAAAGACCTCTAAATCAGGAAGATAATCAGGCTCCACAACCAACATAAACTTCCACGAATAACAATCCATTTCGAGGGGGAAACCTCATTTTACAATATATTCAATGTACAAGATGATATAAGATGATCCTAAGACTAGGTCTCCTTGGTATATATATAGGAGACAAAGGGTACAATGAAGGGTTGTAGCCGATCTACTGATATACAATTAGAAATGTAATAATTTAATATCTAGGGCTTAATAAGGGGTTTTATACTTAACATGGGGCATTGTCTAGGGATAAATAACTGTGTGTGTGTGTGTGTGTGTGTGTGTGTGTGTCCACCACAAGCCAAATTGGAACTATAACATTGAAAAAAGGATAAATGGAGGGTGGAAATATTATTATGGGCTTGAAAACAATTGTGAATCAACAAACCTTTGGCTTTGGGATAACAAAAAATTCTCTTTGACACTCTTGTCACTCCAATTATGTTATATGGATGTGAAGTTTCGGGTTGCAGTATATCTAGAGAATCCTGGAGAAAGACAAAAAATATACAAAATAATTTTATAACTTATAATATCAAAATTAAGGGAAATACACCCTATCCTATCCTATCCTCCTCATAGAAACACGTCTTTCCCCCATTGAGAGCATTGCTATGATTATATACCTAATGTAAAGGAACAAGATAAACAACATGGATGACAAGAGGCTCCCCAAAATTGCTTCAAACTCTAGCCAAAGCCACCAACGACTCAAGCGAGGATGGAATAAAGATGTCAATTCTTGGATACATCATTGGGGAATAAAAGAATAAGTCGTCATGCAAAATATCGATAATATTACAAATATTATCACTTCTAAATTTAAGGAGAATATGTGGTGTGATAAAGAATTAGTGGATAAAAGGAAATTAAGATACTACAAGGAGGTGGTCAACCCTAATTTAGAAGATCAAAATTACCTCTCAGTTTTGAAAAGTGCACAAAATAAAATGAACATTGCTAAAATAAGAACAAACTCTCACAAGCTACATAGTGAAACTAGGAGTTGGAAAATTCCCATAACACCCTATGAGGAGAGAATTTGTCACCTTTGTGAGACTAAGCGGGTAGAAGATGAAAAAGGCTTCCTCTTGGATCGCCCTTCCTATACCTATATTAGATCCCAATTTAAAAATATCTACCACATTACCAACCTTCCTAACCTCCCAAGTCATCAAAACTATGGTGATGTTGGAAAGATTCTCTCAATGCTTTTTGAGCAAAGAAGTACAATTTTAAAGAAATTGAAGTAATCTCTTACCTTCTTAAGGTTCGATAGACCAATTGGAATCAATGGACTTTAATCACCACCATCATCATATATATAATGCCCAAGGTTGTTGTTACTAATGTTGTTAGAAATTTGGCTAGTTTCGTACCAATAGGTGCCTAACTTAAATCCCCCTAGGTGAGGTGCACTAGTCTACGTTAAGAGGTCGAAAAGAGATGCCATCCACAAATGTGGGTAAGCATCCCTTGGGTTTCCCCACGAGGTTGTCTCTATAATATATATATTTTCATGGAAAACTTCCTCGAGGAAACATTATAAGTGCTTCCTCACATTCCATCAAATGCATTTAAAGGACTTTTTAGGATTGTATAGGGGGATCCTAGTTTTCCTTGCATAAAATCCTTTACCACTATGTTTAAAAGTGGGAAAAGTAATGATTACTTCTCAATTTGAATAATGGTTTGGCACATGTTGACATATATAAGCTTAACTTATTTTAGTTATAATGGTGGTTGTATTTAAAAATTTACTTGCGACAAAGGATTCTAGGTAGTATGGCTAAAGTCTTGGAAATACACCAAAACATGATGAAATATCTACTAAAAGAGCAAGGGAAAGTGGATGGAATGAACATATTTTCCTCCCATCTACCAAAGGTCGATGTGATGCTAATGAAGTCTTCATTCTCCAAATACAATTTTGGACTTATGAAAATAAGAAGATTTGATAAGTTGTAAAATCATACTAAAAATGATGAACATATGTCACCTCAAGTTAGAAGTCTTGCGAAGGGAATGAAATTTCTTTCTATTTCAAAGACATTGCAACATTCTTCCACTAAAATTCACGTTACCACCTAAACTAGCACCTTAGTGGAAAGGTCCAACCACATGTGCTACCTTGGGGAAACAAGATGGGATTTGTGCCACTGTCACCTTAGTACAATTGTAGGATTACGCCACACTCCAAGATCTAATTGTGAGTAGGAAATACTACACTAGTTAATTGCAAAAGTAAGAAAGGAGAGAGAAAAATAGAGTCAATATTCACACATAAGAGACTAAGAAACCAATTCGAATCACATTGTATTAATCCTTGATCATGAGTACACTATATAAAACTCTCCACAAGAGTAGTAATGAAAACTAGGTTGGGGTTTCCATGTGCATGCTCAAGAAAAAGCAACCGCTCCCACTAGAAACAGTTAACGAAAGTTAAAAGTTGCTAATAATAAGGAAAGGTAAAAAATAAGGTGCGAACTCAAGTGAGAACTCTCCATGAAGTCAACATGCATTCCACAATAGAAAAACTCTCCTAGAATAAGACTAGAGTCCAAAAATGGAACTAAAGTCCTAATTGAGAGAGAATTTCACAAATATGGAAAGTCACTAAAAATAGGAAATAGGTTAACTCCAAGAATAAGATGGGTAATGCACACTTCCTTAGGAGAATAGTATTCTCACTCAAGTGCACTCTCTAACCATGAAATATGAATTATCTCCTAAAATCAAGGAATGAAGCACTCTTCATGAAATATGAATTATCTCCTAAAATCAAGGAATGAAGCACTCTTCCTCCTAGAAAATATGAATTTACCTAATGGTGGTTTATGATCCCATGGTTTTGGAAACCCATGGTATTTTCCCATGGTATTACATATAGGCAGCCACATGCTAAAAGTAGACTTTTTATAAATAGACAATACCAAAAATAGATTGCTAGGGTTTGTTCACCTACTAAAAATAGAAAATGCCAAAAATATACATGATCAAGAATAATCAAGCTAGGTATGGTGGTCATGCTAGGCCTAGGAAAGGATATAAATAGACATGCTATAAATAGTAGTCCTCCTAGAAAGTGGAAAAAAGGAAAAATGAGTATGTCACTGAGTATGTAGTTGAGCATGTACCCCAACCACAATATCCCCTTCACTTTATCCCAACTCCCAAAGGCCAAGGAGGGTATCCCTATTTACTAATGATATATTAAAGTAAGAAAATTTAGTAAATTATAACGATGCAAGCTTATGATCTACTTCAATGAATCCACAATATGTATGACAATGTAATGCACAAGGATTCCAATAAGTGAGTAAATGCTTCAAAGTTAACAAGTTAATACTAACATATAATATATCACCAATTGTCCACTTAAGTAAGAGAGTTAGTAGATAGTGGATGTGTGTGCCAAATATGATGTAAAAGATAAACAATAAATACAAATTTAGATTTGCACTTATGTGATTATCACTCTAACAGATGATACTTCAAGAGGCTAATTGAACATAGACCACTTCATGCTACTTTTAGGGCACAAAAGAGAGAAAATGGCTAGAGATAATTGATGGCGAAATGTGTGTTTTGTGTGCCAATCAATCATATGCTAATAAAAGAACAATCTTAGGGCCTCCCAATAGTTCCAAATCTTTTTGTAAGATAAAATAATGCAAAATTTCAGATTTAGTGTGAAGAGTAAACCCATCCAAGAGAGATATTTTCCACTTATGACCAAGATGTCTTGGACGATTTAACTAGGGATCAATATATGAAACACAATAATAGCGTGTTAGGATCAATTTCAAAATAGATATAACAATGTAATAACCAAGAACTTGGAAAATAGAAGGGGAATCCCCCTAGGGTTATTCAACATTAGCACTAGAACTCACCAAAATAATATCTAAAAATATGATATTCAATTATAAGTAATACATAGATGAATTTCACCATGGGAAACATAATAGAAACTTGTAGCAAAGTTCTAGCAATGAAGTAGAGGCTAGGTATGAGAAATAATGAATCTTTAAGCACCAAACCCTAGCTTTAGGGTTTCTCCAAACCTGATTTTTTATTATTTTTTTATGTTATGTACTTTCCAGATTTGAGAAATCCTTAGAATCAACCTGAAACATGTTAGATAAAACCTTGAAGCACAACAATATAGGGCTAATTTTCCTTTTTTAGGGTTTACAGATATGAAACGAAGCACAAACCCTTGATGGCCAAGTCTAGGAAATGAGATAAATCGTTAACTTTGCGCTAGACTAGGAAATAAATCCAAATTTATGATTTTTCATTTATTTTTATTGTTACATTTCTTTCTAAACAAAACAAGAAAAATATATTTTGGATTTAAGGGTTGGTTGTTGGGAGAAGGCAAGTTTCTTATTCCCACTAGGGCTTATGGGGCCAAGAAGAATGCCCCTCTATGAATTGTTCCTTCTTATATTAAGGATTAGGGATACAAGATTAGAACCCTAGGGTAGAATAATATCTTGTATAATCAAGATAAAGTATGAAGACCAAGGCCCTACAAGAAGGGGTTCCAAAAGGGAAGCATCTTCACCAACATGATCAACTATAACTTGAATAAAATACTTTATACCCTTGCCAAGGAACCGAAGGAAAAACAAACCAAGGACTTGAACATGTACCCATTGGAACATCAAGCATTGATAGTTCATCATAGATCTCCTGGGTTCAATTGGTCGAGAGGTCGACTTACATTTGGACATAGTCGGTTGGGTGATTGACCAACACACCACACCATTCGATCGTGTAGTCGACGTGCCTATCGGTCAGAAAGTTGACCAACAATCGAAGATAGTCATGTGGTGGATCGACCAACCCTGTAATCAACTTCGAGTTGGACGGATAGTCATTCAGATCAATTCCCATTGAGACGATGTTACATAACGAGTTTTTTGGAGTGAAATATAACCTCCGACAATTATATGTGGACAAGTTCTTTTGGAATATATGGAAGTTGGTTATATCTTGAGACTATAAAAGAAGACCCCTTGGGTCAATATCAACATGTCAAATGTGATTTGAGATTGCACAATAGATCATGAAGATCAAGATGTGCAATATGCATTGTGATGTTATGATCACAATACGATATGCTTAAGCTTTGTAATGGTGTCTTTAGATGCCACCTTTGTTCTTCAAAATTTATTGTCCCTCTTCAATTGTCTACAATATTATGTCCTCTACTTCATATAGTGTTCCATTTTATTCCCAAACATGGTATCATAGACGATGGTTTGAAAACATTGATATGTTATCTACAAACCTTGTCGAGTCGAATCTGTTATGTGATTGACTCTGAGCTGGTGGTTTTTTGATTGGAACTTATTGAAACAAGACCAATCTATCTATATATTGAATATGGCTTCAAAGATCAACCCTATTGTTGTGAATGGATCAAATTATGCAGTATGGATTCCAAATATGGAAACTCTGCTGAAAAGTAACGGATTGTGGTAGTATACCAAGGTATTTATTCCATATCCAATAGATGCTTCGACAAAATTTTCTATTGATGGAAATAAGGATGAGGTTGTAGGGGTCATCACAACCTACATCTCTTGGGAAAAATATTTTCATCTTAGTGGACTTGACTGTCCGCATCTGGTATGGAAGAAGCTAAAGACCTTGTTCGACCGAGTTTATGAAATCCACATCATGTAGTTGGATAAAGAGTTGATCTCTCTCGATCCTCATTCCTTTGAAATAATGGAGGACTATTTGGCACGTGTTAAGGAACTCCAGTTGAAGTTGAGTGAATGTGGAGAGAACTACAAGAAGCAGGATGGAAAAATCATTGATCTGGTCCTGATAAATTTGAGAACACCATTTGATGTGTTCGTATTGACATTCCGCATCAATTGGTATGGACGCAAGCAAGATGGTAAGGACTACTCCTTTGAAGTTTTTTGTGAACTTTTGATAATTTATCAACATAGATTTCTTGAAGAAAGCAAGCTTGGGTAGTAAATACTAGGCCCACTTTCTCAAGGGTAAGGGAAATATGGATTCTAGGAATAGAGTACAAACTGATGCCTTTGCATAGAAACATGCATATAATGATCAGGGACCCCATAGACAACCACAACGAAGTCAAAAGAAGAATACATGTCAATACTGTGGAAATAATGGACATGTCAAGAAGAAATTCTTCAAGAATCAAGATGATTTAGACAGTTGGCCCATGAAGACATTGTTTCTCTTGAATATTGTCCCATTGAAGATCAAGTTTATGATATCTTCACCAAACCTTTAGTCGAAGATATATTTTTCAAGCTCCACACTTTGCTTGGGCTTCAAGCAACTGCAATTATGGGGGGGTGTTCTAGTGATGTAATTTCACCTCCTGAATCTCCAGAGCTATCTGTTGATGGGGGGGTATTGGAACATCATGCATTGATGGTTCATCACACATCTCCTGGATTTAGTTGGTCGAGTGGTCGACCTACATATGGACACAGTCGATCAGGTGATCGACCAACAAACCACACGAGTCTGTTGAGTAGTTAACGTGTCTTTCAGTCAGATAGTCGACCAACAATCGAAGATAGTCAAGCGATGGATATACCAGCCTTGAAATCAACTACGAGTAGGACAAATAGTTGGTTGGATCAAGTCCCATTGAGTTGATGCTACAAAATGGATTTTGTGGAGTCAACTCTAACCATCGAAGGCTATATGTAGACAAGATCTTATGGACTCTATGGAAGTTGGTTATATATTGAGTCTATAAAAGAACACCCCTTGATTCATTATCAACAAGCCAAATGTGGTTTGATATTGCACAATAGATCATGCAGATCAAAATATGCAATATACACTATGATGCTATGATCACAATACGTTGTGCTTAAGTGTTGTAATGGTGTCTTTAGACACCACCTCTATTCTTCAAATTTATTTTCCCTCTTCGATTGTATACAACATTGTGTTCTTTGCTTCATATCATGTTCCATTTTATACCCCAATAGTACCAAACTAACAAAGGAATAAGGAAGGGATGAAACCCTAAAACATCTTCCCTCAAAGTGGTAGACTTAACCCTCAAATGGATCAATCTTGCAAGTTTGTAGATGCCTTGAACTATTTCAACAAATACCTAATGTACCAGGAATAAACCAAGAAAGAGAGAGCTCCAAGACTTGACACCAAAAATATCCAATAGGTAGATATTCAACAAAATTGTATTCTCAAAGGAGTAGCCAACAACAAAAACAATTTGGAATGAAAAGAGATACTCTATTTATAGATGAGGATTCTACATCCATATCATTCTTTATTATTTCCTGTCTCCTAAAATCTAGCCTAGAATAATTACAAAAAATGACTTTTCATCCACAAAGTAAAGGATACAAAGTCAAACTACAAGTAAAATGTGCCACATGTACAATAAACCCTCCAAGAGAGGGGGTCGTCTAACATAAGTGATGTTGAATAGGGTGAAAATACCTCAATTCCTCTCTCAAAAGAAAGAAAGAAGCCTAAAATCATGGTAAAATCATCCTTCAAGGAAGAAAATCCCTCAACCAAGCCAACATCTAGCCTCAAATGTAGATACGTCCATACATGTGGGGGAAAAATGCTCCAAAGAAGGAGATGACTCCTCTAATCATGCTCCAAAATCCACAAATGAAGTCTCTAGGGTAATACCATATCCTCATATCATGCAAGTGACCTCCATAAATCATGGAATTACCCTCTCCAAGTCAAAATAAATACACACATGCTCAAATAGCTAGTAGGTGTGTCCTCTAGAAGGAGTCGACCCTCATATAAAATGAAAAAAAAAAATCAAAAGTGGTCAGAGAGAAGAGTGCTCAAGGATATTCAACATGTCATGTCAAGAGGAGACCATTGAAAGTAGAAATATCCCCAAAGTGCCCTAGGTGATGTAACTAATGCCTTAGGATACATGTATTACCTTAAGATATATGAAATTGCCTCGAGAAATGTGAAACTATATGAGAAATTGTAGAACCATCTCCAAGAGTCCATGGCCAAAGTGTGAAAAATACATAAGAGGGGATCCATTCTTAGGCATAGGATGTGTGCTCTAATAGGTATGGAAACCTTTACAATGAGAGAAACAATTTTACATAGATATAAAGGGGCCTAGAGGTACTCTAAGTCACGTGTCCTAGTAGATCCATCCCAAGACCTACCGAGGCCGTAAATTGACCAACATGGTGACAAATGAATGCCACCAAGGGGTATTCAACCAAGCTATAAGAGAAAGGATTGTCTTGAAATGGGGACTAAGAGGGTGGGCCATGACTAACCACCAACGGTTTAAAGATACCATCTAGACAATACATAGATCATCTAAGCATGGTCCAATACAATACATGAGTCACACTTTTTGCTAATACATGATACAATGATACAAAGCATTGTGGTGGTACAAATAATCATGGAACTTTGAGCTTGAATATCATCAAGATAGGCACAAAATATGCTCATATGATGGGTCACATTTGGTGAAAAAAATATAAGGTGCATTGAAGTGAATCTAAGGTGAAAACACGCCTTTAAGTAAAAATGATCATATAAACAGTGTGAAAATAAAGAAGATCATGCCAAGATAGATGGATGAAATTAAAACATCTCGTTTAGTCCAAGAGATAAGAAAATATCTAAGAATAATAATAACAACTAGTCATGACACTATATATGGCCTTGGTAATATTGATGCATATGATGAAATATGTATTGCAAGATTCAAGGTTGCATTGATTAGAATGTGCAAAAATGACAATACTAATAGAAATTATAGATTTCATCCCAAACTAAATCACCAACGGCTAAAGAGAGGGAAGATACTATAAAACCTAACAAAGAAATTATATAGTACTTAAAATGGAACATGTTGGCATCCTTAGGATAATGATTGGGATATTGAATTCTAGAAACGCAGGTGCAATAAAACAAAAGAAATCAACTCAAAGAGTAGTAAAAGTTGATTGTTATGAAGTCAAGTAGTTATATTTCACAATTCATGTATTTTGTGAATTCTTAATATTTATTTATATCTATTTTAGATTGTGTGTGTGTGTGTGTGTGTGTGTATTCCAAGGAAGCCCAGGGGGTTAGCTCAATTAGTTCTAGTCAATATTGCTAGGAAATTGGCTAATTTTGGTGTCTGATTCTAATCCCCCTAAGGTAGGAACACTAGTCTATGCTTATAGGTTTACTAGGGATGTTGCGTATAAATGTGAGTAAGCATCCCTCAGGTTTCCCTATGAAATTTTCCTTGGAAAGAAATATATATATTCCAAGGAAAATTCACAGGTAAACCCAAGGGATGCTTCCTCACATTTGTGTATGCATACCTAGTAACATAGACTAATGCACCTAACCTAGGGGGATTCAAGCTAGTCACCTATTGGCACAAAACTAGTCAAATTACCAACAACATTAGCAACAATCAATTGAGCTAACTCTCATAGAAATTTTTTATACCTCCTTTTTGTTTCAAGTAGAAACATTTAGGGTTACATTTAGTGAAATCCTACATAGGCATCTAAATTTATTGATAAAATTAATCATCTATAAATATCCTAGTCAAAATTTGGTAAAATTCCAGGCATTTACCCATTTGGATCAAAGCATAAAGAACTAAAACCTCATAAAAAACCTAACACACTATATACAAAATCGATTCAAATATAATGATCCCATATTGGGACATAAATAGAATCTCTCATTACTAGTTGAGGATTTTTTTAGGAGGAAGGCTTGAGATCTCTTCTCCCACCACTTTTATTGTCTTCAATAACCCATATTGTGACCCCACTACATTCTTTGCAAGGTTGTCTTATTTTGAATTGTTTTCTCTATACATATGAGTGTAGCATAAATTGGATAAGCTCATTTGTCATCTTTATTGCCTCATGTAGAAGTGAATACTAGTTGTTAAATAGTCCACCCATCCATTCTATTACTATCTTATAATCCCCAAAGATTTGGAGATCCACCACCTATCTTTCCTTTGAATATACCATATCAATGAAAATAAACCTTAATTATAACCAATTATTAGTGCCCTAGCCTATACAACAAATAAAAGTAATTGTGTGCCCTTCTATAAGGTATATGACCCCTCCAACACTACAAGGACTAAGGCTCCCTTGGGAGTCACCATCAAAGTACCCCCAAGGAAAATATCTATTAGTATTTACATTCCCTACTTGTTTGATCTTTTTTTTTATGCATACTTTAGAGAGACCATTAGAAGCATACCTATTCCCATATAGAGCTCGAGGTGGATTAGACAACTCATTAGACAAAATATATTTGCTCCTAGCTAGCCTTATAGTCCAAAAGACTAATGGTAGGAGTGGGATGCTTTGACACCTCCTTATACCTTTTCCATTTATCCAATGCTTATTCCACTAAGTAGCCTTCCCAACACCCTTTACCTCATGTGATAGTTTTTATTTCATAGTACATCTCATTCGAGAAATTATAGTCAATGAAAAAGTGATTAACACTATTTCAATTTTCCTAACATAACATTTAGAAGCTAGGGCCTTGTCATTTTCTTTTTTATAGATTATCCCAAGTCAAAAAATATTTTAGTAGTACTAGACACATGAAAACTTTTGTTTTTGGTGGATATTTGATCTTCCATACATTCTCCCACCACCATATTTTTTCCTCACCCAATCCAGGGAAAAAGACTATTAAGTATCCCATCTTGGTTATGTAGTAACATCCAATAGGGCTTGTAGTCCAAACTAGCATATATTCATCCTCTTTCAATCTTAAAGAGGATTTAATAAGAGACTATCTGAAGAGATTACATTCATCATCCATTATACCACCAAATTTTAAAGTCCATGCATTCTTCCATCAACATGACCACGTATTTTCTACCTCCTAGTCATAGAAATTAGCCAAAGTATGTATACCTTTATGTGCTAGCGTCCTTCTTTATCTCATTAGAGAGTTTATAAACTTGAAATACTTTTATCTCCCTTATCTGGGGCACATCCAGGGGTCCATTTCTAACCTTACCTTCTACCCATTTTCAATCCTCCATTAGAGGAAATCACCTACTGGAGGGTAGGCCAACACCAACACCTTCTAAAAAATTGACTCACTAGTGTATTTTGTTATTGTTTTTATAATACACGCATGCACATATAGAGGTCTTATGTATTTATCATCCATTAAAATTTTCTAATATCCACTAGTGTTTAACAAACTCCATAAGCTCTTGGTAGCTAGTGATTTCCCAAAAAGGAATGGTTCTTTTAGCTTGCATTCTCTAGAACTTGTTGGCATGACCAATCTCTTCCAAGAGAAATGGAGAATGCCCTTTTCTCTTCTTCCTAGCCATAAAAAATTGAAGCAAAGGTTCCAAATATTACTGATTATAGGATATAGAATAAAATCCATTGAAATAAAATATACAAGGATGGTCTTAAGAACATATCTTACTAGAGTAATCCTTCCTCTCAGGGACACTCACTTGTTACATAATGTTTTGATTGTCTTCTTCATTTTATGTACTAACCACAACTAGTCTTTGTGTCCATAGGCATTTGGATTTAGTTTGAACACTAGGTATTTTATTCTTGAGTCTAACAAGTGAATCTCATAGGGTATTGTTTCTCTCATTGCTTGATCATGCCAATGGGTAGCTTTGTTGAGGAAGATATATTATTTTTTTACATTTATCATCTTCCTTCTGGCTTCAAAAATTACTTTTAATGCTTACTCAAATGTTTTTGCATCTATGATTGTGCCATCCCCAAACAAAATTACATCATCCACAAAAATATCTAAGTTAGGATAAGATCTCTTGAAATTTGAATCCCATCAAACCCTTGGATATTGTTAGGTTTCTATGAATCAACTTAGAACTTCAACTACGAAGAAGAACACAAAGGGAGAGAGTGGGAACCCCTCTCTTAAACCATGCGAGGACTTGAAAAAAGAAGACTACGAACCATTAACTAGGACAATGAAGGTGACAAAGTGCAAGAAAAAATCTATCCAATTAACAAATGGGAGGAGAAAGTGAACACAAATCAAAATTAGTTTTAAGTAAAGGTTTCTTACGAGATCATAAAATTTTGAGAGGTTAAGCTTGATGATGAAGGATGGATTTTGTATGGTCCAAACACCCAAATAGCATAAAAAGAGAAAGATAAGTAACTCCATGCCTTGAGAATGATAGAAGAATGATTGTGAAGCCTCTTCAAGGGGGAAACCTCCTTTTACAATAAAAAAATGTGCAAGATGGAATGATTTCTAAAACTATGTCTCCTTGGTATATATAGGAGACAAATGTTACAATTATCATCAAAGGGTCTAACCAATAACACTAGTATACCAATAGAAATGTAATACTCAATATATAAGGATTTATGTAGGGCTTGTTATCCCCTAGCCTAGGGATAAATAAGGAGATCATGGCTCGAGGCACATAGGTCCTATACATGGAGTACCGAGATACAAATGACTTATGAATGGCCTCAGAGGCCCCCTCTTTTCTTCAGTGTAGTCCACATATCACCAACGACAATATCCATCACACCAGCCTAGTCCTGAAGTAACAGTGAGTCTTACTCCATGAGGTAATGAGTATGGGTATCATGGTATGTATAACTATGATTTTTGAAGCACCTGGATATGTTTTATTAAATCCTTCTTCATTTCATGATGTTTTCTTGGAAATTATGCTATTTTCCTCATTCATACTTGGAAGGGTGAAACCGTGCCCTAGTAGGTTGATTTCCCTTTAGGATGGGTTGCTACTGGGTGGATCTGTGAAAAGTCATCGTTCGTTCCCTCCATACTTACCACTTTCCATATTTATTCCTTCCATTTCCCCTATCCTTGTTTGGGAATCAAGATTGGCTACACTAGGAAGGGTTGTACCTTACCTCGTGGGAAGAAGGGGCTAAAGGCTCAAAGGGAAAAAGTAGCTGGCAAGAGTTAAAATCCAATTTTGAAACCATCGAGATGCTTCGCCCAGGGATCCTCGAGAAAGCAATGAAAAGATTCTTAGTAAGAAAAAGGGGACCCACAAGATAACATAAACACTCAAGGTACTATTTGATGGATATGAGGTCTCATCACGAGCTAGCCTATTATGACCATGTGATTGTAGCGGTATGACATTAACACCTATCTGGTCACCAAACTAGGGTAGTGTATCTTGATGGCATAACCTAGAGAAATGAGGTCTCATCACGAGCCAACCTTCTCATTTATGTGAAATGTTTGTGGATAATGCTGTCACCTCTGGTCATCAAGCCAGGGTAGTGGCCCTCAACTATTTCCTTGTAGCACAAGAGCGAAAGATCAAAAGAAATAAAACTAAGAATAAATGGCAATGAATGGGATAGGAAACAATTAAATACATGACAAGGTGCAACTCACCCTCCACAAAGGCACCCACATGTAAGACTCTACATTTCCCTATTATCACATGCACCCCATGCCCAAATAATTTCTCCATGCCACCTCTGTAACACACCCACTATCGTAATTTAAAAAAAATTGGGGTTAATCTCCCACAAATGAGAAATCTCCACAAACCGGCATTAGCGAAATGCCAATCCCTGGTTCAATATCGGGATTTGGGGTTTCTAAGGTTAAAACTCATTCACCCCTATGACTCGCGATCCTCCGAAATCCGATGCGCTCCTCATGCATTAGCTCCCCAGGCCAAGCCTGTGGTTCACTGCCTTTATGGTCGTGGTCTTATCTCCTTTCGAGGCAACTCCTATCGGAGTATCGGGATTTCCGATGTCGCAATTCACGAGTCCTCAGAACTCGCGATTCTTCGATCCCCGATATGCCCCTAACGCATTAGTCCTCTAGGCTAGCGCCGTTCTCATGTGACCTGCTACCATATGTCCGTGGCTTCTATAGCTACCCATTGGGGTTTCAGGATTTATGATATCGCGATGCACAAGCCTTCGCAAATTCTGATTCCCCGATCCTCGATGCCACTTGGCGTGGACTCACGGCCAAGCTTGATCTTCCGACATCTGTCCCTTGTTCTGGCGCCTATGGCCCACACTCCTTATGATGGCGTGGAGTGACACCTGTCCTCCACTAAAGTGCTATGACTAGGGGACCGTCTCGTTTTGGGATTTCGCGATTCCTTCTGTCGTGAGTTTCTTGTCATTGAGAGTCCCGAATTGCCGAACCCCGATCCCTCGGGATCCTCTGACACGCGTCCTCGTTATGAACGGCTCAGATCTCATCGGGAAATCGCGGATCGCGATTTCCTGTTGC
>SNQJ01S0015001.1:20666-40184 GCA_010110895.2 Picea sitchensis | reverse complement strand
TTATAAATCTTCCGACTGTTCTGTTGTCGGAGTGGACAGTCTCTCCGGAGATGATCTCCTCTGCAATCCCAGCATTCCAAAGGTTTTCTCTTTGGGTTATCAGTCTTTATTGGTATAGGTCCAGAAGTTTTATTTCCATCCACTGAGGAGAAGTTCTGCTGAAGTACACTCCGGGTTGGAAAGTTCATTCTGTGGTTCTTCTGGTAGTTTTTAAATCCAAACCATTTCCTACTCAAACTCAAACTCCAAACCGTTTCCTACTTGATTACCCTACTAACTTTAACTAGTTAACTAACCTAACTTAGAGATAACAACCACTTAATTACTACTAATAATTCATTGTTACAACCATTGTTTGCAGTCTATATTAGCCTACCAACCACCTTAGAACAACCCATAATTTGTACAAGGCAAGTTACTATCAATATATGCTCAAGTGTTTATTCAATTGCCTTAGCATAGTACTTTTCTGAGGCTTGTTTACTATTTCCATTACTTCCATTTTACTTTTGTTACATTTAACTTAGACAACCTGTTTAAATCCAATTGTTGGTTGATATATTTAGAGAACTCACATAAGACAAAGTATTATCATTGATGCTTTAAATTCTTGTTCACATTGTTTGCACAAGTGCGTTCTTGTTGATACAAATTGGAGTTGTTATCATTTAATTAGCGCTATCATCTACTTGTCATTTTCTACATACATAGACAACCATCATATATGTCGAGTGAAATATACGCTATCTATTTCGACATTAAATTGTCAACCCGGGGCTCGTAGGATTTGAGGTGCCAATACTGTATGTGCAGGTCTAGAGCTCTAATCTAGCCTAGTCAATCTAATGCTAATAAACTCAAATAATGAAGAGATTTACTTTAAATTTACAGAATAATCTACAACTATGAATGGTGAGCTCACTATTCTAAGTAATCAAATCTTGAATAAGAACAAGCTATCTTTATTTAAAAACAATATCTGATTATGGACAATGAACTATTCAAAGCAAACTATCTTTCTTCAAAATTAATCTATGATTATGAGTAGTGAGTTCATAAAAAAAAATATCTCTTAAAAGAAATTCTTTACCATACTTATTCAAATAAATCTATTCTTAAAATACTTATTCAAAGATTCACAATTATATTTATCCTCCGAGGAATGAACCCTATCTTTATACTGATCTCACCAAATAAAAATGAACAACATCATGATAACATTTAAATTAAAAATGAACAACATCATGATCTTCTAATTAACAAAGTGTATAAACATTGTGCAAAAGAGATTAAAAATCAACTGTTATCCTATCACTCTGATGCTGGAAAAT
This sequence comes from Picea sitchensis, assembly GCA_010110895.2. Classification (NCBI taxonomy): domain Eukaryota; kingdom Viridiplantae; phylum Streptophyta; class Pinopsida; order Pinales; family Pinaceae; genus Picea; species Picea sitchensis. The sequence goes on along the minus strand of SNQJ01S0015001.1, from coordinate 38,853 downwards.
ACTCTGTACAGAATTTATAATTCATGCAATCCTACAAACTTATAATTGGTACTAATTCAAAATCTAACTAGGATATCATTGAAAATCGTAAGTCGAAATTATAACTAGGATATCATTGAAAATCATAACTCAAAATCAAATTTTATCTTATCACGCTGATGCTAGAAACATGATTAACAAGTTATGCAAACCTACAATTAGTATTTGAGGGTTACAACTTAATAAATGGAAACTGTCTAAATAGCTACTCTTCAAAGTGATTTATAGCTTATGAAACGGAGAAAAGAGACATGATGCCATAATTAAACATCTTCTAAACAAATGAATTACAACCTGCAAGCAAGGTGCTAAGAATATAAATATAAACAAGTAAACATGGACGTCCACAAATGCTCTGTGATACACACACAATCCAACAAGCGAGTTGCAAGTTAGAAGAGATATACACAGTGATATGATTTAAACAAGAAATTCAAAATTGAAGAGATATACACAGTGATACGAACTAAACAAGCAATTCGAAATTACCGAGTTATGAAAGGAAAATACAAAGATGCAAATATATACTAATATGTACAAGTTACCCAGACCATTGGTGGGCCAACCAAATGGTCGTGGCACTACTCCAATGTAGGTTTCAGTCACAAACTTAGCATATAATTTGTATTAACATAAAAAATAGATTTTTTACAGAGCATTTAAAGATAATGATTGTGTATATGTAAGATCGTATATCTGGTGGCACAGACCAACAAATATTTATAGAGTTTGTACATATCTAAGAGGTCAACCAATTGAAAGGGTTGACTCTCTCTCTAAAACAAAAATTCATTAAAATCTGATAACAAACAACATCTCTTCAACAACTTCGTGCGCTCAAAATAAAAGTCAGCTAAACTACCCAAATATGAATGCAATGGGTTCCATACCTGGAGGGCGGGAGCATGCATAAAATTCATGTCTCTGATTTTCCCATCGAAGCCCGTCGATATGCTAACCACCAACTCCACTATGCTCCGAGTGCCGAATCAAGTGCCAAATGGAGTGTCGAATGGAGTACCAGATCGAGGGTTGGAGTGTCGGATCGAGGACCACAAATTTCTCTCAATCCATACACAATTTTAGGAAACGACCCTCATGGTATCTAATTGGGGATATTAGGCACAAAATCCATGTGCCAAATTTTTATTATTCAACTTCATCCTCCCACAAACTGAGCTCGAAGTTCACTGCCTGGAAAAAGGCCGGATGAAGGTTTGGATGAAGGTTTGGATGGAGGTCCGGACGAAGGATTGGATGGAGGGTTGGATCATGTTTTTGGCTTGTTGCAAGAAAATGAGAGATGTTAGTAAATCGTAATCACTCAATGGAAGATAAATTAACATAAAATTATTACAAAACATTGATTACACATACCTCATGTTGTTCCATGGCGAATTGATGCACAAAACATGATAATACCTTTAAAAAGAGCTAAATAAAAGCATATAGCCTATAACTTCCATATGAAAAAAGGAATTTGGGCATTGAAAAAATAGGAAAAACACAGAGTCATCAATATATTTACAAGTTACTATCTTGTTGAAGCATCATTATCATTTTTTATTGCCTTTAACACTTGTTGTTGTATTGGTAAGGGGAAGGTACACTTTATCATTCTTTTGCTTCATCCTTCAAGACTTAAACTTGACTTGAGTGACCTAGAGAGAGGGGTAGTTTACTTATCATTTCTTTCCCTTCATCAACCCACTAGGTCTAGGGACACCCCCCTTGGAGAAGGTTTTTCCTCCTAAATAGAAAGGGGTATCTTGTTGGGGTGACAATGACAGGATTACCCTCGTGTTACGCCAATCTGGACTTACTTTCCTTTAGGTTTTGGGAAAGTACATATTGTGCGATAACATGGCTTAACATGCGGCTTTATCTAGGGCTTACCATGTCACTCCCCTACAAATAAGTGTTTCCCACAACACTTGATTAGATGTGGATGTTTCTGAATGAAGAATGCATCTTCCCATGTTGCCTCTTTTAATGGTAGGTTCTTCCACTTGATGTGGTACTCAATGATTGTTCAATTTCGTAGCTACTTAATCCTTGTTTCAAGTATTATTTCTGGTTCTAGTATGATTTTCCCTTATTCATTAATCTCTGGTAAAATAGTTTGAATTGGGATATTTTCACCTATTACCTTATTTAAGAAATAAACATATAAGACTAGATGTACATGTGAAGATGGAGGCAACTCCAATTTTCAATCCTTTGCAATAACTTATAGGGACCATAGTACTTGGGTGCTAATTTATTTTCCTTCTTTTTTTGATCGAGGGACATCTATTTGTATGATTGTATCCTTAGAAATACCCATTCCCCCACTTCAAATTCCCTTTCACTATGATGTTAATATACTTTTTTTTCATCCTATTTTGTGTTGTAACCAATTTGTCCTTCAATAGTTTGAGAACCTCTTTTCGATTCTCTATGTGGTCCTCCACTGCTTTAACCTTCACTTTCCCTCTCAAGGGTGATGCAATGGATGGAGGATGATATCCATAAAGCGCCATAAATGGGAACATTTTTAATAAAGTATGGAATGATTTGTTGTACTTCCATTTTCCCAAGGGAAACCACTTGACCCATTGTGTATGTTCATCAAATGGAAAGCCATGAATATACCCTTCTAGAAATTTATTCACAATCTTAGTTTTCACATAGGACCGAGGATGGTAAGAGGAGCTATGAGCCAATTGAGTAACCAAACAAGAAAATAATTCAGTCCAAAAATTACCAGTGAAAATTGGATATTTATCACTTAAAATAATCTTGGGGATTCCATGTAGCTTATGAATTGTTTCCATGAATGTTGTGGCTATTGTACTTTCTTTACAAGGATGAAAAAGAGAGAAACAAATGGCATACTTTGTGATTTGATCCATTACTGCCATGGTGAAATTCTTTCCTTCGCACTTGGGTAGACATGTAATAAAATCCACTAAAACATCTTCCCAATGTTGACTTGGTATGGCTAATGGTTGTAGGAGACCTCGGGTCTAGATTGTCTATCCCTTATTTTGTTGGTATACCACACATTTATACACAAAATTTTGAACATTAGTTCTAATACCTTCCCATAAAAATACTTCTTGATCCCATGTTAATTTTTCAAGAACCTTGAATGTCCTCCTATAGGGGAAGTGTTTAATTCCAAAATAATCTTCTATTTGAGTTGGGAATTCTTACATAAATATAGGTGATCTTGATAGCACAGTAAATAATTCTTCCACAACAATTTATCTAATGCACTTGGGTCTTCTTGTAGTTGTTGAATGATCTTGCATACCTTATTATATTTCTTCCATTCTATCCTTGTTTCTTCCACCTAATCATATTGTAAAATGGAAATAGCACATAATAAGACTTATTTGTCTTCTTCTTTCCTTGAAAGTGCATATACCACCATTTTTTCCCCTTTTTTGTAGATAATTTCAAAGTCACAACCTAACATATTTGTAACCCATTTTTATTGCTCTTATGAAGATAATTGTTGTTCCAAGAAGTAATTCAAACCATCATTATATTTTTTTTACCTTGAAGTATCTTCCTATTAGGTAAGGGCATCAATTATTAATTGCATGTAATATGTCCAAAATTTCCTTTTCATAAATGAGTTTGAGTAAGTTATTTCCTTTAATATGGTTTCTTTCAAAGGAAATGGGCCTTCCTTATTGCATTAAAAATTCACCAATGCCATGACTTGAGGCATCACACTCCACAATAAAGGTTTTTGTGAAGTCAGGTGTGGCCAAGACATGATTTGTACACATAGCCTCCTTAATTTTTTCAAAATATTTGGTTCCTTCTTGAGTCCAAGAAAATGATTCCCTTTTTAATAACATTGTTAGAGGTGTTGGTATTTGACCATAATACTTGAGAAACTTGCGGTAATAGCCTATCAATCTTAAGAATCCTCTAGATTCTTCAAGTCTTTTGGAGTTGTCCATTCAATATTCATAGTTCTAATTTTGTTAGGGTCCACTTTGACACTTTCATGAGATAAAGTATGACCAAAAAATTCCACTTCTTGAACCCTAAAGGCACACTTGGAAATATTTGCATATAGTTGTTTCTCTTCCAATAGTTTTAATTCCATGTCAAATATTTTTTGTAGATTAGTATATCATCAAAAATTACTAACACAATTTTTCTAAGGAAGCGTTTGAAAATAAAATTCATCAAACTTTGAAATGTTGAAGGTGCATTAGTAAGGCCAAATGGCATCACCAAAAAATCACATCGACCTTCATGTGCTCTAAGTGTTGATTTGGGGATGTCTTCTTACCTTATTCTAATTTGATGATATCCAAAATGAAGAACCAACTTGGTAAAGAAAATTGCTCCTTGCAATTCATCTAGTAATTCATCAATGGCATGAATATAAAAATTATATTTAATGGGAATTTTGTTGAGCTATCTATAATATGGAAACATATTCCATGAACCTTCATTTATTTTAACCATCATCACTGGTGAAGAGAAAACACTTTGGCTAGGTTGATTGATGCTAGCCTCTAACATTTCTTGAACTATACGCTCAATCTCACTCTTTTGTGCATATGGGTACATGTAAGGCCTAATGTTAGGTGGTACACTTCCTGATTGCAAATGAATAGCATGGTCATGATCTCAAGTAGGTGGAATACCCTTATGCATCTCTTCAAATACCTTGGAATGACTATTGATAACTTTTTGGAGATCCACTTGAGTAGAGGGTCTAGATGTTTGAACATCTAGTGAGCACAATTGTTTAATTACACCACGGTGTCCCTTTTTGAGTAATTGTGTCATTCTGTTAGAGATTGTCACTTTAGAGTGTTTCCCTTGGATACCTCTAAGTTCAATCTCCTTTCCTTCTAAGGAAAATAACATGAAAATTTCCTGAAAATTAAGATCCATTGTTCCCAATGATTGTAACCAATGGATTTGTAATACAACATCAACACCACCCATTTAGATTGAAATCATGGGACTGTACAATAAATACTCCCCCATAGTGATATTAATACTATTCCACTTCCCTAAACAATTTATGGTACCTCCATCTACAATCATTACTTGAATCTCTAGTGTTGGATATATAAAACAATTGAGAAGTTTCTCTAATTTGCAATTAATGAATTAATGGGTACGACCATAATCAATCAACATTGTTAAATTTTTCTTTTTGATATATCCTTCTACCTTCAGGGCTTCATGAGTATTGATTCCAACCAATGCATGATAAGATTGTTGGAAAACATAGGTATTCTAACAAAGGAAAAATGCCTTCAATAACCACTCACACAACTAGATCAAAGATCAACACACCAATGTTTTTACGTGGTAAAACTTTTGTGAGAAATATCCACGACCCCAACCAATGTGGACACTTGAGGAAATTTATTAATGCAAAAGAAAAAATATTACATATAGTTTATCATAATTGATCATTGACAAATGACCCTCTATGCTCTTTAAATAAAGATCATGGACCAATCTAGTATTAAGCCACATATCAATGTAGCCGTTAAGATTGAGGAGAATACGATTCGTCAGATCACTCTATGTCGAGAACATATCGTGGATGTCAGACTATAAATACACACTAAAAACACACTTTAACCTAATGACATATTAGACCAAATTGATATTAACTAACTTCTAATTGTCTAAATATCTTAACATCCCCCTTTAAGAACAACTTGGGATATTATTGAAGGATTTACAAAGGTGAGACAATAGGAGAAGGAAGGAGGCATTATAACCTATCCCCTCTTATTGAAAAATTCCTAAACTCCTAACGTAGATCAATGTTTGGAAAATTCACTTCTACAGGAGACTTTGTGAAAATGTCAACAACTTGATCGATCATGAATGAGTTTTATAATGAAGTGCATGTGTAGCTCAATGTGTTTGTTGCACTAATGTTGAATTGGATATTTGGTGAGCTTGATGACACTCTGATTGTTGCACTAGAGGGTGGTCGGCTGCTGCTGCTAGAATCCAAACTTTGAAAGGATCCGTCGAAGCCACAAGGCTTCTTGACTTGCATTAATTGATGCTCAGTACTCGACTTCTGCTAAAGAAAGGGAAATAGCCTATTGTTTCTTATAATCCCAAGTAATAGGTCCAGAGCCAAGGCTGAAAACACAACTTACAATAGGATTTCGATCATCAGGGTCATCGACCCAATTCGAATTAGTGAAACCAACCAAAAAAGGAGTCCCCCCTGATCTGTAATGTATCCCAAATTGAATTGTACCTTGGACATACTAACATATCATTTTAACTGCTTTCAAATGGATTTCATGGGGTGTTTTCCTATACCGAGAAACAAGATCAACAAAAAAGGAAATATCATGATGGGTATGAGTCAAATATAAGAGGATATCGAGTAATTGATGATACAAAGTGGCATCAAATTCGAGAGAAGTACAAGTGGTAGAAAATTTGACTCCATATTGGAAGGGAGAAGTGGTTGGTTTAGAATCATCCATGTGAAAGTGATGAAGAAGGTCACAAGTATAATTCGACTAGGAAATAAAGATTCCTTCCTTGGTTTGCAATATTTGGAGGCCAAGAAAATAATGCAAATATCTGAAGTTTGTCATTTCAAATTTATTTTTAAGGCTAGATTTCACATGGGTTAAAAGTTTAGGGTCACTACTAGTGAGGATAATATCATCAACATAAAGAACACGTATTATGAGATGGCTTCCTACTTTCTTGGTATAGACATTAGGCTCAAAATGACATCTAGAAATAAATATGTCAAGAAGAAAGTTGTCCATTTTGGCATACCGAGCTTGAGAAGCTTGCTTAAGACCATAAAGACATTTCTTAAGGTGACAAGCAAGGATGGATTCATTTTGAACATAGTCAAGAGTTTGTTCCATGCAGATTTCTTCTTGTGAATCCCCATGCAAGGAGGCATATTTAACATCCATCTGATGGACCTCCCATTTATGTGAGGTAGAAAGGGATAAAACAAAGCAGATGACATTCATTTTGGCTACGAGGGAAAATGTTTCATTATAGTACATGCCTTCAAATTGTTTGGAAACTAATTGGGCCATGTTTCTTTCAACACTTACATCTGATGCATACTTAGTTCTATACACTCATTTACATCTGATAATATTTCTTCCTTTCAGAAGAGGCAAAAGATCCCAAGTATCGTTTTCCATTAAAGAGCGATACTCTTCATTCATTATTGTGTCCCAATATGGATGCCCTGAAGCTTTTGAAAATGTTTATGAATCATAAGTCTCTAAAACTTGAGCCAAAAGAAAAGACGCTCATTGGAACTATGAAAGTGTCCGATTTTGATATGAAGGTTCACCAAATAGATCACTAACCACTTCTCGTGTTGAATGGACCCATCTCGAAAGTGGTGGTGCTGGTGCAGGTTCACGTTAAATTAATGAACTCATATGGAGGAAGTCAAGCAAGAGGAGGTGGGTTTTCATCTTCACTGTCATCATCTGAAGAAGAAGAAACCAAAATGGGAGAACAATATGGCATAAATGTTGATGATGGCTCGCAAGCCAAAGATGGCGCAAACATTGAATTAGGCTCGCAGGACAAGAGATTTTCATCAAATTTAACATCTCTTCTAATAATAATTTCATTGGAATGAGGTTGAAGAAGTATGTAACCTTTAACATCTTCAGAATATACAACAAAAATACACTTTTCACTCTTAGGCTATAAATATTTCCTTTTCTCGTAAAGAAAGTGAGCCCATGCTACACTACCAAATGCACACAAGTGGTTAACATCTAGCTTAATTTCAGTCCATTATTCTTCTGATGTTATATTTTTTAGAGCCTTTGTGGGAGTGCATTTTACTATGTAATTTTCATAGTTGATAATTTGCATGGTTGATGTATTCTTCCCAATATTGAAGACTTAATCCTTTAGATTGAATCATACAATTAACAATTTCCTTTAATGTGCTATTCTTTCTTTCAGTAACACCATTTTGTTGTGGTGTATATGGAACCATATTTTTCATTTGAATGCCCTATGCAGTGAAATAACTTGTAAATTTTATTGTTCACATATGCGCCTCCATTATTTGTTCTTAGCCTTTAAAGATGATGTCTAGATTTCTTTTCTACAAGGGACTTGTAGGCCAAAAACTTGTCTCTTAAGTTTTAATAAGTAAAACCAAGTGCATCTGGAGAAGTCATCGATGAAAGTTAAGAAACACTTGCACCCAGAGAAAGAAGAAGAAAGTAGACCACATAAATCATTTTGAACAAGTTGCAAAGGGGTCGAGGTGTTCCAAGAGGCATGTTTGTCAAAATTTTCCTGATGATGTTTGCCAAGAACACAATTAACACAAACACCATCTCTATGAGAAACAAGAGGAAGACCAATCACCATGTGTTGATTACATAGTTGTTACAATGAGTTATAGTTTAGATGACCAAACCGCTCATGCCAAAGTTTGCTCAAGTCATTGCTATGAGCAACAAAAATTGACGGAAAAGATGATGACCCAAAGTTGTCAAACTTATACAACATGCTAATATCATCGAGAATTACAGCTGCAAGGACATGCTTAGGATATTTTAAATCCTTGATTACAACTTGGTGAGGTGAAAACTCTACCGTTTTACCTTTACATGAATGAGTGATTTGATACACTGATAGAAGGTTGCAGGAAAGACTTGGAACACATAATACATCATTGAAATGACCATTATCTACCTGAACTATTCCATACCCTACAACACTAAGAGATCTATCATCACCGACAAATATTTTCTTGGTGTTACATTCATGAAGAGAAGAAAATATGGTTTTGTCCTTAACCATATGATAAGATGCTCCAGAATCAATAAGCCACTCATCAAAAGAAGAAGTAGAAGTTGCATTGAAGGAGAAACCAGAAGAAAAAATTGCATGTCCATGAGAGGAAGAAGAAGAAGAATTAATACTGATGTTGTGCTTCTTCATTTCCTCTTCTAAGGATTCTATCTTTTTAAAACATTTAGACTCCACCTGGCCATCTTTCCCACAAAAGTTGCAATGTTCGTCAATATTCTTACATTTGGATTTTGTTCCTTTGTCACCATTATGAGTAGAAGTTGGCTGAGAGGGTTTGGGATCTTTGTTTTTCTTGTTGTTAAGGCAACGATGTTGCTTCTTGGGATTCTTGGATTTATCTTTCTGCTGGGACACTAAGGCTTTGTTGGATGTACCTACAGTGATGATCAATCCAAGTTGCAGATCTTATCTTGCTCTCAAATCATAGCATCACAAAAGGACTCAAGAGAGGGTTCTTTATAAGCGCTCTCTAGAGCTTCTTTGGGGGCATAAAAGGTAGATACAAAAAATAACATGCACTACCAAACTTAGTAAGAATAACATATATGCATCAATCTTCCTTCAGATCTATTTTGCATTATATACATAAAATTCTAAGTGTTTTATACTTAGATAAGTAATATTCAATGCAAGAAAAATCATTGGGACTTAAAGTCACTAATTGATTTTATAACTAGTGGGATCAAATAATATTATATTTTCCAAACACAACTTGAAGCTTTTCCTAGGCTTCATCCAGAACATTAATTCCTTGAAGGTGAAATCTTAAATCATGAGTGATGGACATTTTGATTATTCCACATGCTTCGTCATTCTTGTTATCCCATTTAAATTTATTTTCATCATCAGGGGTTCTTGTTCTTTTCAAAAGGTATTCTGATACAATCCTTTACTTCTTAATACATCCTCCATTTGGGATTTCCATGAGAAGTAGTTGGTAACGGTAAGAAAAAAATCACTAGGAGAATCAATATTAAACTATGTAAAGAATATGGATTTAAATGCTAATACTAATGGTCTAGATCAAAAGATATGGAAAAAATAGACTGTTTAGAAGAAACAACACTGAAAATGAATTTCAGATGTGAAATTTATGCCCTTTTTATAAAAGGCATAAATGATAACCAAAGAACCATGTGGTAAGTAGAAGTTGGTCAATGTGGTGATGCTCCTCATCTAAATTTTTCCTCACTAGTAAATAAATTTCTTATGAAGTGACCCACTTTTATAGAATAAGTTAGAATCTTGTTTACAATGAAGTTAAAAGTTGCATGCAAAAAAGGGTAACAAAAAATAATTTTAAAGCTACTTACAATGATTCACTTTTATAAATTAAGTGAAATTCACTTCACAATAAATGCATGATTTTTTTCAAAAAAGTAACAAAAAAAAGACTTGAATTCGAGACCTCTTACTTAATAAAAAACTTTCAACCAAGTGAGCTAGTGCAAAACACATTATAATCTTAAGGAGGAGGATTGTTGGTGTTGTTGTTGATGTTGTTGAAGATGGCCTTGAAGTGCTTGCTAAAAAAAAACTTATTTTCATCTGTTCACACACACAAAAAAATTCGCTTCTCGACAACAACAAGGGGTTAGATCTCGATTAACTTACTCAAAAAATACAAGTTTTCTCTTTGTTACTGATTTATCGAGATCACACAGAGCGCACACCAAAGAGCATATGCAGACAAGAAAACACTTTCTGCTCTATTTCTGATTTGTAAAGATCACACAGAGTGTAGGGAAAAAAACATACACAAATTGAAAAGAATGGAAACCTAGAAACAAAAAACATAAAACCGAAATATTATCTTTGTAAAAAATTAAAAAAAGGGTGTATTCAGACTTTCTACCTTTGGATCTGACTGTAATGGTCATATCTTGGGCAAACATAAACCTTTTTGAGTGAAACGAAAAATGTTCCTAACTTAAATGAGTTCTCCGGATGCAATGGAATAGTCCTCTTGGACCATAAATGTTTTTACGTGATAAAAAATCTGTGAGGAAACATCCACGACCCCAGCCAACATGGCCACTTCAGGCACTTTATTAATGCAAAATAAAAAATATTACAGAGAGTTTATCATAATTGATCATTAGCAAATGACCCTACATGCTCTTTAAATAGAGATCATGGACCAATTAGGTATTAAGCCATGAATCAATGTAGCCATTAAGACCGAGGATAATATGAGCCATCAGATCACTCTATGTCAGGAACATATCATGACCATAGGATTACAAATGCATACTAATGCATACTAAAGAAGCACACTTTAACCCAATGACAAATTAGACCAATTTGATTGTAACTAACTCCTAAGTGTCTAAATATCCTAACAAAGATACAATTGGATTAGTCTCTTCTAGTTATATATCTTGTGATGGTTTCAATTTTGGATCTTCTTCCTATTCATAATCTATGTAGAATAATTTATTCTCACCACATTTATTCCCCTTACTGTACTCTCTGTCACAATTGAAACATAGCCCCTTTACTCTTCTTTCATCCATTTGCTAAGGTGTCAATCTTTTTGGTTGAATGAGGTTAGAAGAGGGAACATGGTGATATCTATTGTTGTTAGTGCCGACTCTTCTAGTAGCCATATTTGTACTTTCAAATTTCCTTGCCACAGTAAAATCATGCTCTAGGTATTTAGGTTTTGAGTGACACACCTCATGTTGAATACTCCTGTTTAAAGTGCCCATACAGAGATCTAACAATTTATCCTTTGGAATGTTCTTTACTTTGAGACTCAACTTTTGAAATTGTTGAATGTGCTCTATATTTGGACCTCTTTTCTAGAGATTTATCAATTGACTAAAGAATGTGTTGTTCTTAATATCCCCATAATGTGCTATCAATTCATTTGTAAAAATGGACCAAGAGATAATAGAATAATTTTTTCATTCACAAAGCCATTGATACCGTACAAATTGATATGGTTTTAATATAAAGATGCAAGAGTTAACTTGTTGGCACAGGGGCAGACCCGGGGTTCAATGCTACAACATCGCACCAACAAAACCCTAACTACCAACCCTTTCGGCAACACCTACAAAGCAGATGAAGTCTCACCTGAGGTAGAGGCAGGGGTGGTTACAGGACTCCAGTGTCTGCAACCTTAGCTGGGACATAGATCTATGATTATAACAACTTAACATAGCACTTAGTTATTACATTTCATTAGTATTCAACTTTAGTTTACAACACAACTAAACCCTAACAATAGATCAATGCAGTATTCACACAGATCCAATAGATTTAAGCACGAAACACACACATAGAGATCAGATCTAGCATTCATTCACATTATTTGGCACTAAGATACCATATTAGATTCATTCATCATCTAACATCACACTAAGCATTAAATCATATAAACAAGAGAACAACCAAAATCACAAAGCATTCACAACACAAGATATACGTGGTTCACCCCCACCCTGGGGCTACGTCCACCAATTCTTCTTCTCTTTATTATATCTGTCAAGTGTCTTACAGGCACAAAGAATCAGAACACTACTCCGCATAGGATAGGAGATCTCCGCGCACTTCACCAGATCCTCCATCCCCAAGTGGATCTAGGCACAAAGCCTTACACAGTCTGCGCACAAAGAACTACAAATGACTTTCACTTAGCTCTGCAAGTTTTAATCATGTCTTCTTGCACATAGCCAGTACTAGCACTCAACCATCGGTCTACTAGGTCTACTTCTTACATAACCTAGCTACTTATTTATACATTACAAAATAGGCCTAAGCATGGGTAAACCCATGGGTTGACATTCCCATACCTGTTACATAGCCCAAAAACCCAAAAGGCCCTAAAAAGGGGTTGAGATCTCGCAATCTTCGCTTCATCTTTCACTCCGCCTTCGACAGCCTGTCGAAGTCCCAAAAATAGGTCAAACATGACCAAGGATCCTCAAAACTTGGTCAAGGGCCAACAAGCCCCCAACACTCACCTATGACTCATCCCAAGTCACTCTACTCTAGGTAATTCTGCCTCAAAATCCTCGAGCTTGGCTCGAGCTGGTTTGACCTGTTGATGTGTCATGACCTCCTGCTCAACGAACTCCTGGATAACAACTTCGTTGATAGGCCCCTCTAAGCATTTTTTAGCTGCAGTGATGACTTGCTCCAGTTCTTCTCCTTGACCTTCGATCTCTAAGAACAATTGGCAAGCCTCATCCTGTATAGATTGGAGCCTCTGAGTCACTTCCATGACTTTTCTCTAAATTGTGTGGACCTATTGTTGAGCGGTGCACTGCTCCTGGGATCGTTTCATCCTTTCAACAGCTGACAGGGGCTTCAATTGTGCCTGTAGTGTTTATGCTTGCTACTTCGCCTCCTGGAGCTGTGACTCCAGTGCCTTCAGTTCTGGATTCTCAGTGAGTCACTCATATGTATGGGCACTGCGATCACTTAGTTTCTTACATTCCATGGCAAGGGCATTTATTCTCTCAACTGTTCTTCGAGCAGTCACATCTTTTTTATCTCTCACATCCTGCGGGGTGTTGGGCACTGCGCGGAGCTCTAAGTATGCTATTCTTTGCTGTAGCTATTGGATAGATTCCACGAGATGCTCTACTTGATGCTCAACATGGTCTTCTACCTTTATCTCTAAGCCTATCACAGAGAAAAGTGCTCTGTTGACTGCTTCTTTCACTTCGAGTTTCTTTGCGAGAAAATGTTCATTTTATTGATGAATATGTTCTTTCTCCTCTTCAAACTTTGTTTGGAGAGAAACCTTCTCTTGCTCCGCACGTCGATGTTCTTCTACGAGTACTTCTTACACTTGCTTCAGGGCCTGGGTGGCTTGTTTTGTTTCTTTTTTTGCGTGACGAAGGCGAGCTTCAGTTGCATTAGCTAGTCGACAGAGTTGGGTTGGCTCATCTCCCAACTCTGGTTCTCCTGATGGAAGGGGAGGAGTGGACACTGCACGACTAGAATGAAGGGCCTGCTGTACCCCTCGGAGTTTGACCTTGATTCTGTCGTACATCTCCTCCTGCTTGGCTTCCTATTTCTGCAAGATTTCCTGCGAGGTGTCGTTTACAACTGCGATGATGAATTCAAAGTCATCAACATTGAGCGCAATCTGCATCTTGGTAAAGGTGGCTCTGGATTTCTTTCAGGAAGAGGGTTTCGAGGGAGAAACCTTCCTCTTCTTCAAGGGATCAACCTCCTCTCTAGGCGGTGTTACTTTTCCTTGATTATGCTCATATGCTTTGCCATTTATCTCTTCTACTTCGTCATCACCCCCTCGGTCAGGTGATACTGAAGCAGTCTTTTGTGAGGCATTGCTTAAGTCTTGGACTTCTCCGATCTTCTTCCTTCTATTGGTTCCAGGTGTGTCATGTTCTTTGTGAGCGGCCTCCGGGCTGTCAAGTTCGTGATCATAAATCTCTGTAGGGTCAGTGGGGATAAGGAAGTCTGTTTACCACTCCTTAGTTATCTCCTCGAGGTCCTCTTCTGTGGGATTGTACTATGACTAAAGCTCCTCCTTATGTTCGTCTGCTCACGTAGTAGTATAGATGAAGTGTCGATCTGCACGAAACTTCATGAGGGGTCGGAACCGCTGCAGAGTGTTCCGATTCATGCAAGGTTCAGATTCAATGGCCCTCTTCAACTGGAGATAGTACATATGAAAAACTACGTTCGACTGCCACTGTTTTCCCATGGCGCTTGAGTACCAAAGCATGGTGAAATTTGTAGCAAGCAGATCGAATGGATCAATGTCCAGGAAGGTTGCACCTTCCGACATCTCCCAAGCAACAAACACAATGAGGATCAGGAACCAGCTAAAGTGGAACTCGTAGCCATGATCTCATGCTTTGCGGTAGTCTAATTCTAGCTGATTAACTAGGTACTTCACCCAGTTCATCTGTATGCTTTCCACACCTTTACCTGCGATGTCAACGACAAATCCTGTGACCTGCTTGGGTCTGTTCTTCCTTACTAGATTTCTTGCGATTAATTGGCATGCTAGGTGCACTGCGCCGTTCTGGATGGAAGCTACCTTGTAGCCTCGCATCCCCTTCTCAACATCACCATATGTGTCCTTGATCTTCTGGGATAATGCGTGATCTGTGGCTTTCCCGGGATAGAAGTCCTGTGGGTTAGGTCCTCGCATACTCAATCTAGTGATCCTATGGATTAGCGTCGGATCGACTGTGATACGTCGGTCTAGCCATAAGTAGCCGCCATGGTAACATGAAAGTAGGAGCTTGACACATGCGTTAACTTCCTGGTGCCTTCCAAAGTGTGGGATTTTCATTACATTCAACAGGGTGGACTGCGCGAGGTTCATTGTCCACGACTGGGGGATCATTTTCGAGTTCTTCCCCTTCGTCCTGGTGAAGTATTTATACGGGGCAAGCATGCTATGGTTCTTGCAGTCTCCTAAGTTGAAGTTGTTGAACTTCAACATTGCGATCTTATCCTGATGTGCTTGAACTACGTGTATCCCCTTCGAGAGGTACGCAGTAACCATGGTGTATTCAAAATCTCTCGGCACACTATCACGACTCACCGTTTCGGCTAGAGGCGGGATGTAGTCAGGTAAGATGGTCAGAATTAAATTCTCATTTGCTAGGTCATCTCTGTGCTTGGTTCTCTTTTCTGTGATGACTCGGGATGGTCCAAATCCGTGAGCGGTTGACGAAGAGGCTTGTAATCCTCTCGTCAATGATGCTTGAGTACTTGCAAACATTACTTTCTCGGCCATGAGATCGATGATAACTTCTTAAAAAAAATTCTCAGCGACGTTGAGATCGTCCGACATACACATTTAGATCGGATGGATGAATGAGTGTGCAAAACAATCGAACTGGTGTCGATCTTCTAATCACATCGTGATAGCAATGAGTTCTCTCTGATACAATTCGCAAAAGTTTTCTCGGTGCAACAGTCGACGGAATAAGTAGACAACAACGTAACGGTTCTTCCCAATGGACAAGAGACCTTCACTAATTCAATTCGGTCCGTTACGGCGTGGTCCCAATGGTCTGATGGTGGGCTTTGTGACCATAAATGTGTTGGGCACCAAATCGGGCTATCTTTCTACTGCATTTCCATTACCCTTTTTGACCTTTTTGCACTTATTTACCTATGTTTACTATGCTAAACCTGTAAGGTAAATACCCCTGCCTTGTCTATTGGAATATTTTATTAACGAAATAAAGTCGCGGAGTTTTTCCTATTCGCAACACTAAAATGAATGTTTGACCGCAGCTTCTGGAGAATAGGAATCAAGGCTTCAACATCCTGCAACAGATCTGCTATTCACAACAACGACCAACCATAAGGAGGCCGCACAGCTGGAGTCACAGATCCCTGAACCATTCTTGGGCATCTTGCTGATCTTGTCTATCTGGTATTAGGTGTCGTTCCAACCAATGTATATTTCTTGGGATATGGTTACCATGTTTTGGGGAAAGAGGTTGTTCTCCCTCTCCATGTATAAAAGACAGTTTATTCCTCTAACTGGGGACGCCCCCATTGATATTGTAATAACCCTTTTCAGATTTATAAAGTATCATCTATTTTTCTGTTTTAATCTTCACTGTGACTAACGCAACCCTGATCAGAGAGTTGGGCCCGCTCTTCTGATCAGGTGTTGCGTCCTCCTGTGTGTATCATTTATTAGTTTATGCTTGTTGTTATAGTGTTTTAATTCTTATGAATTCTTTTCTGAAGTTGTAATTGATCTAGTTTCACAGCAATGTTTTGAATCTTAATTGTGAACCCTTGGTCAAAACGGATTGTACTCTTTCCCTTGCATCTACCTTGCACGTTGCATTAAAAGGATACACACCCGGGTTGATAAATTAATGTAGGAAAAAGGGTGAATAAATCATTCATACCTGAACACCAACAAAATTCTTTTCTAACCGTTCAGGGTGATGGTCTAACGGTTATATTGTTTCCAAAGGCTATATTGCTTCGCCATGGAGAAGTGCCATGTGACGTTGTTCTGATATCTCGACGAAATTCCCTTTGGAACCTTCTTTAACTTTTCAATCTTTGATCTCTTCTTGCTTAGTTTTCTAGCCTTCTTTACGGTGAGCTTCGTCTCGGTATTCCTCTTTCCATTCTGATTCTTATCTCCTCTTGGCATAATAACTTCGCGTTGTTGAGATTCTTTCCTAGGATTCAAGGGCAATACCTCTTCTCTATCTGGGATAGGTGTTTCAGTCTTCTTTGAGTCTTCTTGTGTTCTTTCAACTTCAACATCCAAGTTTCTGGTTCTAAATATCTTCGATCTGTTCTCCTGTTCTTCAATTAAGTGTGTGATCTTCCTAGTCATGAAATCTTTTAATTCTTGCTTCTTTTACTCTAAGACTTCTTCTTCTTTCCTTCTGGCCTAATCCCTTTCAATCCAAGGTTTTCCTAGTAGTATAACAAATGGGACGTTGTTCTCAATAAATTTAACAACTTCGAAATCTTCTTCTGTCGAAGTTCTATGAGAACTCATAGATATCTGGGTAACTCTTCCACATAGGTTTATCAACTTTCCTCTAAATAATCCTATTCCTCCCAATGAAGGAATCACATCAGGCTTTCCTAAAATTTCCCAAGTTCTTTCTGTCATGATATTCACCTGTGTTTCTTCATATAAAGTACAGTCAATGTTGAAGTCTCCTATTCTTCTATTTGCTCTTTCTCTTTTAATATATTTGATAGGTTAGTATCTTAGTGGTCATTCAGGTTTTCTTTCATTTGCAACAATACAGTCTTTGATTCTTTCTGGGGTTCTGTCATGGTCTCAGTTTCTTGACCTTTCTTAGGGTCTACTTGTTCCATATTCATTATTTCAATCTTAGCAATCATTCTAGGACAATCTAAAACTTCATGATCCATAGATTTACAACAAAGACAACTAGATCTTCTACCAGGGCATTCCTTAGCAAGATGTCCCGGTCTTCTGCAACTGTAACAAAGAGTTAACCCTCTCTTTCTCTTAAATGATCCCCATATTTTCCTGTACTGCGCACTAGGATCATGGTATCTAACCTGCAAAAAAGTCTTTCTAGGATCCTACATCCATTTATTAGTCCAAACATTCTTTCTATGCATAGGTATAACATATCTTTCACTATTCTTATCAGATCTACTTATATCAAATCTTCTTTCTTATAGCTGTGCCCTAGTTTTCAGGATAGGACAAAATTTATCAAACATACCTAGATCCATATTCTTGAAACAAAAATTTCCACTTGTCTTACTTTCGGCAGAGCACAAAGCTTCCAGATCTAAAACTTTTCACTATTCTTACCTCTTTCAGAACAAAAAGCGTTCAGATCTTACC
>SNQJ01S0015001.1:0-16576 GCA_010110895.2 Picea sitchensis | reverse complement strand
GCAAAAGGGGTGCATGGAAGTGAAACAAATGGAATTATGACTCAGACCCAAAGAATGCATCGAATATGATAAGCAATCATTTCTTTTCGATGAACGTCTATCTAAGGGAGAGATAAAGTTCTTTTGACTAACAAGCACAAATACAGAGTGTCCTCAAACGATTCTTTTCTCAATCAAATTCTGATGTGATGCTAAAACTTTTGAGATACCTTCTAATACACATAATCAATCATGGAGATGATTTTTTATTATTTGTATATGAGTTAAAGATCAATTCAACACAATTCTCATCTTTCTAATTGTCTTTTGTATGAATGAAAATCAAACTATCACAAGCTAAAGTCATACAAACAATGCACCCTTTCGTTGCAATCAAAACGAAAAACGAAAGAAAAGAAACAATCAAAGAGAAAACAAAATTCACACCCAAAAATAAAAAGTTGAAAGCACAATGACCTTGACTGAAATCGAGATAAAGAGTTCTGTAGGCCTTTGATGACCTTCACCAAGGTTTTTACTCAGCTGATGAGGAGAGAAAAACAATGCATGGGTTTCGAACTTCACTCAACAGGAAAAACTCAATGAAAATAGTGAAGAAGGCTACCAGATCCAACTAATGAGATGTTTATTCTTCAAAAGAGAGATGTCAAGGCTGACAGGGAAGAAACAATGACTCACAAGGTTGCTCAGCAGAAGAGACACAGAGGCAAAATCCAAAAAAAATGCATTTCTGGGAGGTTTTTTTGAGCCAAAGAGGGCTGACGCTCTGTTGCCAAAGGAAAGGATCATTATAGCACTCTGTGCAAATCTATTAGAAGCACTGGTGCTTTGTTAACACTAGGACAGGGGTGCCAGGGTCTGAAACTCCAAAAATTGTCAAAAAGATCAAAAAATTGCAATCCAATTCCGACAATTATGCTGAGTGTGATGGGGTAGGGAGCCAATCAGCTCATGAAACCAATCAAAAGAGGAGTGAACCAGGTCCTAAACAATCAAGGGATAGAACTAGGTCAATGAGGAGAAATCGAAATAAGAAATTTCGAATTTGAGGCTATCTCCCCAGTAGAGTCGCCAGTTTCTGTTGTAGGAAAATCTCCCTGCGGACAGGTAGATCGCCTCTAAGAGCTTGACCTTAACCCTAGACAGAAAAATCCTTAACGTGGACACAAATTTCCTTTCAAATCTATCTAAACTAATACATGAGAAGGAAGGATAACATAAGTACCTCTTTATCGACGTTTGTCCCTGCACGCTCCGAGTTGCGCTCCAATCCTTTGCTCCTCGCTGAGTTTTGCAGACAAACAAGATACAACTACTTCCTACTCTACTGATATTAGCTTGAAAACAGATCTATCAATTAATGATAAATTCATGTAACATCAGACACAAACTAGAAATAAACAAGCCAAGCATGTCATATTAATGAGAATAACGACAACAGTACTTACAATCGTAGATGCAAATGCGACAGCTTTGTCAAGTCCCCTTCGTCTAACCCTTGCTCAAAAGATCCACAACCTGGTTGACAACATCTTCATTGATCACTTCTCCTTTGGCTGACTGTGTGTTTCCTATGAGATCATAGGTTTCATGCTAGCAATTCTTCCCCCTTTTCACCATCATAGAGCCTGTTTATATAGGTTAAAAGGAGTTTAACCTCTTGAGTTATCTTTAGAACAAGTTGGGAACCTTCTCCTTAGATCAGGGATCTCTTGATGAAACCAAGAATTCGAACACAACTGCCTCCTAATCTCGAAAGATCCTCCCCTTATTCTCCTCAACGGGCCAACTACTGCCTCAGATTAGGCAACACTCCCTCAAAAGGGGCATCAGAGCACTAAAACACTCCCTGAGAAGCTTAAGGGGAGTGCCAGTGCTTCAGAAGTGAGTAGTGCTCCTTCAGAGGGGTGAGGAAGTGTTATAACACTCCCTGAGGCCTTATAAGGGAGCGCCAACGCTCCTAAGGCTGTTTTAGAGGAGCGTTCACCCTCAAAACTCTTGATTGAAATCTCTTCTCAGGTGTTAAGAGTTATTTAATTCCAGTAAACCAGTTCTCCTTCTTCAAATCAAGTACATAAGATGTTTTAAGTGTCTCCTTAGTGTCGTCATCATGGCAGTATGCTTAAACAACATTTGCGACACTTGTGACCAACTTGCGACACTTGCGAAAGTTGTAAGAAAGTTGCGACACTTACGACAATTGAGAGGAATATGCGACACTTATCTAGTTGAGCAATTTTGACGTGTAACAGAAAGATATGATCTGTATGGAATGAAGATGTATCAATTTCAACAGAGACTAAAACACATTAATGAAAGAATCAATAAATGACATCAAGAGGTTTTTGGAAACATATTCGAGGAGAGGATGAAACTAGAAAAGGATTTGGAAGAGGTCCAAACATCATCATCCAATAAGGTAGATCAAAGGAGATCCACGGTAAAGAGGAAAAATTCACTACAGCAATAGAACTAAGGGACAAACAAGAAGAAACCCTATGAAAGAAGACGTCTAGAACACTACAAGGAGAACACCTTCTGGCAAAGGTTTTTAGTGTCACAAAATTTGGAAAAAATTTCTAAAAAAAAATCCACTACAACCTCCTCTATTGGTTGTGGAGGTTTTAGCGGATGTTTCATATACCTAAAAATTTTTGGGCGGGTGGAGGTTGTAGCAGGGGATTTTTTTCCTAGTGTTGTTCTTGTCAAAATGCATCGATGCGTCATTGACAAACATGAACTGGTACATTATTATAATAAAACACACTGGTACATTAACATAATAAAAATGCCCCAGATATTATATAATAAAAAAATCCCCTGTGCATTTATAACTATTGAGCACCGATTCCTCCTTTTTCTTCATATGAAGAGCATCGATTCTCTTATAATTTATATGCACTGGTTCCGCCTTGTTTTCATATGAATCACTGATGCGTTTTAGTATTTTTCCGCCCTGGTACATTTAAGTTATAGTTAGCCTAGGTGCGATCAATTTATCCTGAGACCCAATGCATTTAATATAGCATGTGCCCTCGTTCTTGTGTAATTAGTATGTACCAATATCTGATTTACCATGTGCACTAAAAGGTAGTGAAATTTTGAATATTCAAGGAGAGATGTCGGCAACATTATTTTTAGTATGCACTAGTGCTTATATTATAGTAAATGAATTGGTGCATAAATAATATCTAGAATCCCAATGCGTATAATAAACTTAAGGCACCGGTACATAAATTATTTTCAGTGCCACGGTATATATCCCAAACATGAGCACTGTACAATTTTGAAATGATAAATATTATTGTACATTATATCATTTACAGAATGGTGTGTTTTATCAATAGTGTGTACCGGTGCGTTATTATAATTAATATGCATCGATGCATATGACTCCTCAAAATGCACCAATGTTTATATTATGGCATGTTTTGTCTAGTGAGTTCAAAATAATATAGTGCACTGATATGTATGTATTTTAATTCATTGTTTTTTACAAATTTTCAATTAATCATTTCAAAATCAAATAATTTTTTATAATAGTATTGTTTTTTTTTTTTTGTTATTACATTTTTATATAATGACCAATTAAATCTCTATTATTTGTAACAATGAAAATCATCCATATATTAATTATTTAGGAACACACCATTTTACAACATTGGACAATGCAGTGAAATAAGAAACCCATTTTATTATATATGAATAAGAGACCCATTGTTATATAAAAATGGATAACGCAAAGGTCCAGTAGAATAATAAAATTGCAACCAATTTGTAATTGTTACATTGATTGGTAGCATGTCCTCATGCAATTGGGAAAATATGTCGAGTACATTAAGAAAAATCCCTGATTTTCAGAGACAAATATTCCAAAACATACAAATTGTAGTAACATTCAATTATGTTGAATGCCATTCATCAGTTGAACTATTGACATTGCCCGAGCTACGTGCATGCCTCATTTTTTTATCATTTGTAGGTGATATTGTACTTTCATTTTTTAACATAATGTTTTCTTGATCGACTTATTTTTTATGTTCCACCTCTTGATCTTCTATCTACAAACATAGAAATAAATTTTAATAAGTATATCTACATTTATATATATAGTAGAATATACATGATTGTGTAAATAAAAAAACATACCTTAGCACCAAGTCTTTCATAAATAATACAAATTATTTCGAAGCCATGATTCATGAATTCTCTCAAAATCTCCTTTGTTGGTTGCCTTTCATACTTTGTTTCCTACATGTTTAATACTATATGACAAAGCACATTCGATATAACTAATATAAAGTTTTCTTGTTTTTTCATTAATTATAAAACAAGGGAAGTTAAGCAACATAACTACTTACAAATTATTCAATTAAATTTACGTTCTTCATCATATACTCACAAGCCATACTTAACCCAATGTTTATCAATTCATGGGTTGACTCTCTTTGTATGTTATCACCTAGAAGAAGACATCAATGGAAACGTGATCCTGGGGTATCGGTTTTGTAGTCTCAACAATATAGGGTATGTCGTCGTCGGCCCCGAACCTACTCATTGTCCATGATCCTTAAATGGAGGTTTGTGCCCCAATGTGATTAGTCCTAATGAGATGATCGTGACCGTCCGTTTTGGAAATAGGTCCTCCCGATCTGATCTACACCATCCTTTATTCAAATTGGAAATCAACCACCACATGCGCCAGACCTAGCCTGATCACACCCAATTCATCAGGATCGTCGATCTTGATGAATGATCAACGATTAACGGTGGAAATTCATCGATCAGAAATGAGATTTTTTCGATTAACAAAATGAGAATTTGAATTTCATGGCTTCTCCAAATCCTAGATCTGATTCCTAAAACATACAACCAATACTTAGAGATGGTTTCTATTGAATAATAAAATCGATCTAATATCACCAATTAAAATAACTCAATAATTTGTTTCCAAAACTATAGAGAACAATATTGGATCACAAAGAAGGATTAAACTCAATCCAAAAAAAATAAATTTAATCAAGACCATAATTTTGGGTCTAGTTCAAATACACACAAGAATGAATAAAATGTCTCAAAAATCTCTCTCATGCACATAATCTTCACACCTACTCTCTCTCTCTCTCTCTCTCTCTATTTGTCTATATGGTCAGATTTACATTCATTTGTCCTTTACTCGGCCTTTTGGCTAGAATTACCCTTTCACACACACACTCCTATAATCTATGTTTATCTATTTCTCTTCTTCTTTATTCTCTTAGGCTTACAATGTTTAAAACCAAAAGATTATGATACCAGAATTGGTTCAGATCCTAGTTTGACTCCACAATATCTACCATAATCCCTAAAATATCTCTAATATCTCCTTATACTTCAATATCTTCTCAACAAGGTAGATTCAATTTACATATTTGACACTTTAAACCAACCAACCCTACCTTATGCAATTCTTCTAGAATAACAAAAAAGCCCATAGAAATTACAATAATTTGAATTTAGGGAACCAACTCCCTTGGTAAATTCAAAGACCCCTTAGGCCTCTTCAAAATGATTAATTTCCTGATGAGAATGCTCCTGCATCAGACTCCCAAGGAACAAAAATATTCATGATATCCTAATCATGAGTCTTCTACTAGTTGATTTATCCTGGATTCCAAACCTTATGTTGTTGCTTTCCACTTTCATTACTGTCTTGTTGCTGTCTGCAACCTTCTAGGATCCAAAAATATACTTTGTTGTTGTGCAATCTCCTTCTTCCCATTTTCATCATTAACCAATTGTTCATTGTTATTGATCTTCTTTTCTTTTGCTTGTTGCTGGCTGCTACCCCTTTGGATTTGATACTTTACTTCTTTACAACACATTATGTAATTACATAGATGTCTTGTCAATGTTTCAAAGTATTTGAAACTTTGCTTCATGCATTCTTTACCATCTCCTTTCTTTCATGCATCAATGTACATTCTTAGTTATGATTCCATCATCAACATCATCTTCTTCCTCCAAGATGTTTCTCTTAGATCACCTTGCACATCAATCCACATCTCCTTAACTTGTTCCTCTGTTATTTTTATTGTCCACTTGTCCTTTTTCTTGAGTGGAATCCTCTCAAATTTAAAACAATTAATTCCTTTCTTGGTATGAGGATATACAACCACTCATTTATATGGTGTCTCTCTATTGCAAATTTTTTCACTTGAATTGTTGAACTCTGCCAATTTATCCTTATACCCATTCTTTCTTTAGTTGCATTATAAACATGTTCATTACCTTCCCAAGTAATCCTTTGATCTTGATTTTCTCTTTGGTTTATTGTCAAAAAAATTTCATGCTTTGCAATTTCATAACTTCTGTAGTCCTCTTTATTCTTAGCAGTACACTGTGAAAGTGTTACAAAAAACCGTATTTCTCCATTCCAAGATTTTAGTTCATCTTGTTGTTTTATTTCATCTCCTTGCCTTAGTAATAAATACTAACTACTTTCAGCTTTAGATATTCCATGTTTGTCTACATCTCAACAAACTAGCATGTTTCCAAAAATATTTTGTACTTAATCTTGCAAAATATACTCAACAATTGAAAAATTAAAATTTGAAGTCAAATTGTATTGCACATCTATATTCTCCTCTACTCTTTCCAAAGAATTCTCCTGGGTATCATTCTACTGATGGGCATAGGATGTAATGGTTTTGCCATGTTCTTATTTTTCTTCATATTTCCCTATCTCAGAACACTGTCTGAATTCTGAAATGCCATCTTTACTTTTCTCTTTGAATTTTATTCCTTACATGCTTCTATCTATCCCTTCCTTTATCAACATTCTGAGTCGCCCTTTCATTTCAATCATCCATTTGTTGACTTCCTCACCATTATGAATCATGCTATTATCATTTCTTTTCAAAACGATTCTCAGCTCATAAATTGTCATCACTTGTTCATGTTCATTAAATAAAATTTGAAAGGACAAATTCATTACCTCATCCTTTATATTTGCTTGTCTTATTTCACCATTTTCTAACAATCCATTGTTGTGTGCTGCAAATGTATAACTTACTACTTTATCTATACATTTTCTTCTAAAATTGTTCGCCCCCTTTTAGTCTGTTGGTTACACTTTGCATCATTTCCCTCTTCACTGTTGGTACAAACAACTTTCTTCTCTTTAGTCTTCGGTGATGTATATTTTCCTTCATCTTCAGATAATTTATCTCCGCCTTCCTGGCTATATTCTTGTCTTCCATTCTTCAAAGTTTCTTCTGGACTGGATGCAATTCATTGAGCTGAGTTCTCCCTATCAACTCCCTCCTTACCACCATTAGACTGCTTTTAAATCTGTAAGACATGCATTTTCCTCTCTTTGCCCAATTTCCATCTATCTCTTATATTTGATAAAATCCTTTCATAAATAATCAGGTAAACATTCAATAAGAGAAAATACAACCAGACAATTGTACCTCTAGGTTTACTTCTTTCTTCAAAATATTGTAGAGTTTCAACCTGAAATCGTTGGTCTCCTGTAGTTTCCCAGTTCTCCTTTATGTCCATATGAGATTCATTAACCTCTCTAGTAATGTCTTCATGAAATAATGTTGAACCTATGCCTTCCATGGCAGTTTCTTGAGTCTTTCCATCCTTAGAATCTATTATATGTTGTTGTTTTTCACAATCTTAACTCTGTTCTTCTTGAGTTTCTACTTCCTTTACAATTTCTTGCATTTGTTCATCTTTATCGTCTCCAGTAACTACAAATACACACTCACACAAAAAAATAGTTTAAAATTCATGAGATTCCTCTATCTCACTTGATGTTACTGGAATCCATGCTTTATGTTGATCTGAGCACATTATCATCTCATCATCATCCTCTCCTAGGATTTATCCTTGTTCAGGTTCACACATGTGAACTTCTTTGTATGTTACTGACCTCTGTCTAAACTTAGCTCCTCTGATTTTCTCCTCCTTAAATTAAGCATTCAACCTATGCCTCCTCTTCTTCTTCAGCTTTTCCTCCATCCTGAGGTAAACATTCATTTTGTGTATCAATTTATTCATAAACAAATGCACAATAGGCCATTTAACATTTTCCCTCACATTCCAACCTTGTCTAAGGTCTTCATTAACCTTCTTCTATAGTAGTTGTTTCACATAATTGAGTTGTGATTTTAACTCAACCATTTCCTTGTCAAATTATTCATCACTCATTCTCTTCTTGCCATTTTCTCTGGCATATTATTTCCTATGACTATGGATTCTTCCTAAAAATTTGTCATGACTATCAATATTCATCTTCATCTCTTCCTTTGTGATATTCTCCTTGCCCACTGTGATCTGCAACTAATCCTTCTCCTTGTAACAAGTCACAACACATGATATACTATGCTTAATCAAGATTTCTCCTAAGCTTGAACTTTTGACATCACTAGTTATTTATTCTAGAACCTTTTGAGCATCCTATGCTCCTCACTTGGATTCTGCACCTACTCACGTTCTTGTGAGAACTTAAAATTTTCTCCTTACTTCCAATCCTCAGTTGGAAGTGTCTACAACATCTCATGTGTTAAGGTTCTCTCTGCCACAATATTTTCCACCAGGGATGATTTTAAGGATGGAAATTTATTTTAAAATGTAAAAACCTTGGCGAATATTAATAATCCTTCATATGCCAACTATAAAATGTTTGGCGATATTTTTGTAAAAATATTCAAATTTCTAAGGATTTTGTATATTTTGTATAAACTTTTGTCGATTTTTAAGGTAAAATAATTTTATCCTATAGAATTCGGGCGAATTATTTTTAAAATAACGATTTTTTTTTTGGGAAAAACCATGGAAAATTAGCCCATGAGTGAAATATAGCCCCTAAAATCATCCATGTTTTCCACTTGAAAGATTCGCTTGCTCCCTCTTTCATTGTCACAACTCCACAAATGTAAGTCACTGCTATAGTATCTTCCTCTATTTATGCTACTTGCAATCGTTAATATATACCTATGTTCACAATTAATTTAGAACACAAAGACAATTTTACCTGTCAGATTTGTACTTCAGTTATGCTAGTTTCTCTTATTGAAACTTCGTTCCTGCCTGCAAGTTTTCAATTACAGAATTTACAGGTCTTAGTCTGTCCTTCCTTATCCTCAAAGCTCAGATTCTATTACAAAATTTTTCCTCATCTATAAATTCCAAACAAAATATTTGCATGGACATCAATAATAATACCGATCTATCTTATCAACATCTCAACAAAATCTTACCTTCAATGCACACATAGGATACTCCTTCCTTGCTCTTTTTGCGTGCAAGATTCTCTTATTCTAATACCACATGATGATGACCCACCATGTCAATTCACACTGAACATATTTATTAATAAATTTCTTATCATCTTTCAACACTTGTTTCCCTTGGATCAAATCCTCCTCTAATCGGGTTCTAGTTTAAGACCAATGGTCTCTAATTTCCAAGAATAGAAGAACCAGACTTAAGTGCCCCTTGGAATGGCATTGAAATTCCTTCCACAATTCAAACACTTATTTCATCTAGGAGATAATCCTTTTGTTCTTAGTGCGACCACATTTCAGAGCCAGGTGTCTAGGTGTTAAAAAACAAACACTTAACTCTTTATAGGACCTTTTCTAGAACCAGGTACTAAAAGGTATCGTTGTCAATTTTTTTTATTGGGGTGGCGATACACATGGGTTAAGCCACTACCAAGTCGAGTGCCCCCTCCTGCATATAATATTATACTAAAGGCCAAGCCTGAAAAATTAAGCGCTACATTCGAGCGTTTAGTTCTCCATAGGACCATAGACTAGGACCAAGTGCTAGGATGTCATCACCGTCAGACCTTTTCTCACAGAACCAGAGTGTTGGCACTATGCTCCCAACGATATATCCAACCCAATGGTACTAGGACCCTTCGATAATTCTATCCAATATAATATTACCATGTGTCTCTCTTCCAATCCGTTTATCTCTCCTTTTCCAATAGACGGTTGGATCGTCGTCCCTTGATCCCTTTCACCTTTATCATTGTCGAAAATAAACTATCGTTAGCGATTGAATTCCATCAAAGATTTTGGAGTTGTCATTGATGTTTGTCATTGACGATCTTGTGGTATCAGTTATGTAGTCTAAATGATATATGGTATGTCGTCGTTGGCCCTACTTGAGGTTTGCGCCCTGATGTGACGAGTCCTGACGATATGATCGTGACCGTCCATTCTGGAAACAGGTCCTCCTAATATGATCTACACCATCATTTTATTCAAACTGTAAATAAACCAACACACGCACCAGACTTGGCCTAATCACACCCAATTCATCAGGATCATCAATCTTGATGAATGATCAATGATCAATGGTGGAAATTCATTGATCTGAAAGGAGTTTTCATTGATTAACAAAATGAGAATTTTAATTATGTGGATTCTCTGAAGCCTAGATATGATTCCTAAAACCTGCAACCAATACTTATAGATGGTTTTTATTGAATAAGAAACTTGATCTAATATCACCAATTAAAATAACTTAATAATTCATTTCTAGAACTACAAAGAAAAATACTAGAACACAAAGAGGGAAATAAATCCTCAATCCCAACAAAATTTATAGTCAATCAAGACTATAATTTTTGGTCTGGTTCAAATACACAGAAGAATGAATAAAATGTCTCAAAAATCTCTCTCACACACATAATATTCACACCTACTCTCTCTCTCTCTCTCTCTCTCTATATGGCCATATTTACATTCATTTGGCCTTTACTCGACCTTTTGGCTAGAATTACCCTTTCACACACACACACTCCTATATTCTAGATCTGTCTATGTTTCTTTGTCTCTGTGGGCTTAGGATTACAATATTTAAAACCAAAATATTATGATACCGAAATTGGTTTAGATCCTAGTTCGACTCCACAATATCTACCATTATCCCTAGAATCTTTCTAATATTCCCTTATACTTCGATATCTTCTCAACAAGGTAGATTCGATTTACATATTTGACACTTTAAACCAACCAACCCCACCTTATGCAATTCTTCTAGAATAATAAAAAAAAATATAGAAATTACAATAATTTCAATTTAGGGAACCAACTCCCTTGGTAAATTCAAGTACCCCTTAGGCCTCTTGATAATGATTAATTTCCTTATGGGATATATCCTGCATCATCGCGTCATTCATTATATGTGCATTTTCATTGTTCATTATGGTTGGTGTAGTCATGAAAACATATTTTGTTTCACCGTAAGAACAAATGTCAAGCTGCAGTACAATTTGAATTAATATAATTCAACTAGAAAGAAGGATTAATTGTTCTCTTTTCTATGTGGTGTGAATGTCAGTTCTCAAGAAATCGACACCTGGATAAAAAGTAATAATAAAAATTTTCAACAATTTTGTTTCACATTATTTTATGGAGAAAATGATAGGTGGTTCTAACCTCTTCGCAGTTCAATTCATTTAATTTAAAATGACCCTATATATTGGAACCACCCATCCAATGAGATAAAATGAGGAGTGAACAACCATCCAATTGGAATTTTTTTTTATGAGAGGTATGCAAGGAGCTTTGTGAGGTTCTTTTCATTTCTTTTTCATGATCCATTCATTTTCTTTTCAAGGATTTGATGATCTATCAATAGCAGGGGTGTCTTGCAAATTAGCAGGAAGAACAAACCAAGGATGAGTTTTGCTTGTGTTCATGAGGTAACCGGTTTATTTGCTTAAGTACGATGTGTACAATTTCTAAGTTATATCAACACTAATCAATTTTGTTGTATTCATACTGCATCCTTGTGCTTCACAATCATTGTTCCATTCAATGTTCGACTTATCTTTCTTCATCTTCTTTCCACACTTGGCTATTCTATGTATGATGTTAAATTATGTATAGAATAGTTAGAGTCACTTCTGGTCCAAGTTCTCATAGGGATTCAAAAGCATAAAAAAATCTAAAAAGATTTTATGGTTTTACATATGAATAAAAGATCACATTCTCGACTCTGGAATTATTTCCCTTTCTTTTTTCTAGTTTATTTCTTTTATTTTCTTTTTGGTACAATATTCAAAAAAATACAAAAACACCTTTTTTATTCATTTCTTTAATTTTATGTACATAATCCCTTTATTTATTTTATCTTATTAGTCCCTGCCGTAGGCATAGATGCACTATAGCGATCGATAAATCGTTGACCTGGTATTAGATTGTGCATTGACCATAAATGTTTCCATATTGTCTATTGTTGGAACAAGGGAAGTGGAAACATTGATTTTTATATAATAAAAAGTATCATGTTTATCAAGATCTGATTGGACAACGGATTGGAGGTCTTATTTCCGCCTTCGCTATTCCCAATGTTAAATATCTCGGCATATCCAAAGTATTTGGTAGTATATGGTCTTTTTGAATCATATATTTGTTATGCATTGGTCGAAGGTGGATTAATTCTAGCATTAGTTCGAATGTTTCCCTTAGCATTTTTTGCTAGGTAGAAAACATTCTTTACCATATTACTATGTGTGATTTTTTCTTTATTATTGCATGCTTCGAGAGAACAAGCCTGCCACGCTGCATATTTTCTTAAATTCTTGCACAGGCCTACGCCCTTCGACGGTCCTGACAGTATTAACTGTTCACCTAACAACTCTGGTAGTGTTAAATGATTATTGTACATATGTGTTTCAATACATTTTCCTTCATCCTTGACATCACTACTGGAGTGCTTGATCCTTGTTCACTGGTTCATTCCATGATTCTGGTTCCTGTTTGATTCAACTTTGCAAATTTGAGGTCCTGCACTTGTAGTTCGATCTCTTCGTGGTTGTTCACTGGTTTGTTGTTCTTCAACTTTGTAACCTGTTGGACCTGTTGTTGCGGTTTGCAGTTTTTGGGGCTGAGCTCTTGTCATCCTTTGTTGATGGGTAAGTTTCCCTATTGTTGCTATTTTTTCAATGGTGGGAGTCCCTGCCTTCAAATTCTGTTGCAGACCATATTTGTCTGTGCTCTTAGTTTCTATTCCTGGAAACCATGCGTCTTGCAATGCAAAGGGATTTACAAAAAGTAGTTGGGAGACATCAGAAGAGGGAACAATCAGGCGGTCTGTAGACACAGGGTATGCTTTTATTTTGTGGGTCGGAAACTGCGTCTACCTGTTCTGTTTCTGTTGAGTAAAGTTATTGTTTTATTTATTTCTGTGTTTTCTTCTCATCTACTATGGGGACTAGGGGGGATTCAAGTTGAGAAGAAGAAGGTTGAAATATACACACAAGGATTGGTACCCTATTTTGTTTTCCTTTTTTATTTTGCTACCTTTTATTTCCCCCCCCTGCTTTTCTCTGTTTTCATAGAAACTGAAAGTATGTAGCAAACAACTTCAAAATGATAGTTGAAGAGATGAAAGAAGTAATAGATGTTGAGTCGTATGAAATAGATACACAGTCCGTTATACACGACAACATTGATGTGGTTTTGCATAGAAATGGGCTTTTTAGATTGGATGCATTCTCGTATATTGTTGGGGATTACCTTTTCGATACATTCCAGGTTCTATTGCATCTATGCTATTTATCGACCGAGCTGCGCAATGGATTGATATATTATTTCTTGACTTGTTTTAAAAATGGCGATGCTAAGGCTTTGTAGTCCTATGAATACAAACTGGAATCTGATTTTCTTCATCATTTGCATGGAATACATGATGTGAGTACGTATTTTTCAAAGATGCGGTTGTTTGCATATCCATTTCTGCTTGCGCATGAGAGGGGACTTTGGGGAGATACATTTTGTATACAGTGGCTGTCTAATTGGTTGAATATATCAGTTGTCATTTGGTCATTGACAAGAAAAACAAGATATCTACTATTCAATAAAACTGCATCTGACAATCCATATTGCATCTTGTTCCATGATGCCAATGCCGTCAGTGGCCATTATGAACCACTTCTATAAGGAAAATTTCCATATGCAATATAGAAGGTCCTCATATCTACTTGTCCTTTATTTGCAAAGACCTTCAATCGCAATGGAAACGGATTTTGCATGGCATAGATTGCCATGGTTTACAGCTGGAAACGAATGTTGTGTCTAGCTATCGGGACAGTCTGTTCAATGCAATTTGTTGTTTGATAGCAGCGGAGTTCGATGTTCATTCGCTGCGACTTTACAATGTACAGTCCTTTTGCAATGCAATTATAGGCAACATCCAACAGGATTTTAGGTGCTTGCATCATCACCTTTGCCCATATCTTGTAGAAAATATGTCGACAGTTGGAAGTTGGTAGGAATACCTTGTGAACTGTTGGCATGTTTTACAGACAGTGTATGCTTGTCATTGATGGAAAGTACAGTAGCAAAGATGGAAACAAACATGCAAAGGATTGTAGGAAGGTCATTGATGACAAGATCAGAGTAAGCATTGATGAAAAACAAGAACAAAGTAAGCTCAGGAGTAATTGGCACAGAGTCGATCGCAGTGCCTAAGCTCGGGAGGAGAAGCGTCAGTGATCATTAGATCCCATATAAATTACCGAAAGAAGGAGGACCACTAGATCTGATTGTAGACAAGAAGAACACATAGAAGAGGAGGACAGATCTTAGGCGTCATATCTGAGCATAAGTTCTGAACATCATTGGATCAGGGAGAACCTGCATGTTCATTAAAGTGCAAGGAGAAGAGGGTATACAAAATCCTGAAAGAAGGAGGACCGTCCATATACGGGCAGGACACGTGGACACAGATCAACATTTTTCTGACTGGAAAGTAAAAGGCATGAAATGCTCCAGCCTTTCACCTCTCGAACTCACGATATGCGAAATCGTGAAATAATCTCAACCGTTAGATCGAGGCCAAATATGAATCGTTGATCAGGCACAACAAAGGCTCATGGAGTTGCGAATTCTAGATAAAATCTTGACCGTTGATCCAAGAGGGATGCGTGGCAGAAGATCAGAGCATGTCAAAGACTCCATTTCAGGGTTTCGCGAATCGCGACTTGGAGAGGCAAGAAACAATACCACAGGAATACCAAAATCGAGAAATGCGAAATCGCGAAATGATTTGAGCCATCAGATCAAGGGTTGATTGGGACCATTGATCCCACGCCATTTCGGAGTTTCGTGGATCGGTAGTTGGAAGCATCAAGAACATTCACCACAGGAATGTCGAAATCGTGATTTGCGAAATCGTGAAATGATCTGAGCCATTGTTTCGAAGAGATCGTGGACCATTGATCTGACCCCCTTCGATGTATTGGAGACCAAGATTTTGGTTACCGGGAGATGGAGAAGTCAGAGACTCTCAACATTAGGAGTTTCGAAATGCCGAAAAATGAAATCTCAAAAAGCACTTTATGAACAAGCGCTTGGTCATGGCCATGGTCATATAGAGGAAGGAGCTAGCGCAGAAAAGCTCCGTTTTGGAGTTTCAGAGATCGCGACATGGACTGGCAAGACACTTGGCCATAGGAAAGTCGAAATGATGAAATACGAAATAAAGGAAAGCTTATGAAGATCATTGAACGGTGCATATGAAACTGAAGGAGATCATAGGGCTACTGTTGCACGACACAGTGAACCTGCTAGAAACCAGTGATGAGTTCTACCAGAGGACTCGAAGACACGTCGAGGTGATTGAT
This sequence comes from Picea sitchensis, assembly GCA_010110895.2. Lineage (NCBI taxonomy): Eukaryota > Viridiplantae > Streptophyta > Pinopsida > Pinales > Pinaceae > Picea > Picea sitchensis. Next base: position 936 of record SNQJ01S0015001.1, on the reverse strand, counting down.
AGAGGAGGTGAAGAGTCTCAAGAGATAAGCTAGTAGAACAAAGACTGTTCATGGAGGCGACTGACAAGTGGATGAGCGTTGAAGTTTGTAACTGAAGAAGAAAGTATAAGCTCAACTATGCCAGAGAAGATGAAGAGTCTTGATTGCCAGAGAGGCTGAGGAATCTCAGCATGACATCCAGTGATGCTGAACGCGTGGGAAAACTACCAGAAAAGATGAAGGTTTACCATGATGATTAGACAGAGCATTCGAGATGTGGAAGAGATTAACGTAGTGTGAGCAGGCAGAGGAATGGTGTACATTGCATGCACAAGGTGTATAGAAGCTATAAGTACACAGGACAGAGAAGTGATGATGTTGTTGTTGCTGAGGTGAAGTAATGCATGTGTGAAGAAGTAAAGGGGTGGTGCAACAATTGAAATGAATAGGAAACAAAAGGTTCATTGAATGAGAATGGCACACAGAGCACAAAAGGTAGAAGAACAGAATGGGCAGTGGATGCATGCAGGAAGACAGTGAGGAAGACTGAGTAGCAAAATCTTGCAGAACATTGATGAGATTGGTAAGCTGTTATTGAACACTATATCACTGTAATAGGTTTCAATATTTCATATTCATAAACTAGGTTGGAAGGGAGATGCTAGGGAGGACTGGTGTCCTCATAGGTTCAAGTGGGTGCTTGAACACATGGAGTTGTAGCTTCCTTCTAGTTAGTGCTAGAGAAACCAGGGAGTTGGTGCTTCCTTCTAGTGGGTTCTAGAGAAAAACAGAGAGTTGGTTCTCTCAGCAAGTTGCAACTTTCAAAATAGAGGTTGTAGCCTCACAATGAGTTGGTGCTCATATGTATGATAATGTAAAGAATGTAAATAATACTTATCATATAAATAAGAAGAGGTTTTTACCCTGTATGGGTTTCCTCGGGAAATATCTATCTCT
>SNQJ01S0015000.1:297779-308953 GCA_010110895.2 Picea sitchensis | reverse complement strand
ATTATATATGTTTTAATGTATAAAATATAATTGTTATATATAAATATGATTTTTTAAGGATATTTATAAAAAAAATAAAAATTTAAGGTTTTTTAATTTAGTTTACTTAAATATGTTTTATTTTAGAAGATTTTCTTAAAATGTTTTATAGAATTTTTTTTTTTTTTTAATTATTTTCTTCATTTTTTTTTAAGTTTGAAGGCATTTTTTGTTATTTTTTTAATAAAAAACTTATTTTTGTTTTAAATTATTGTTTTTGTGTCAAATTTTAAATTTGTTTCATTTATTTTTAATGTTTTTTTGGTTTTTACCATTTTGTTGAGTTTTGTTGTTTCTTTTTTAAATATGGATTTTGTATATATATTTTTAAATGTGTTTTTGTCTTCATTAAAAAATATATATTTGTGAAGATTTTCTATTTTCTCTTTATTTATTTTTTAATGTAAATTTAAGAAAAAAAAAGAAGAAGTGAGTAAATAAATTTTCAAATGACCATTTAGGATCTAATTTTGGGTTTTTTATTCGTGTAGGGATTTGTTGTCAAGGCCACAGTTTGAATTAGGTCATAATTAGCTGTAATTTTAGCATTTAGAAAAACATTTTTCTTTAGGTAGGATCATGTGTTTATTTAGGTGTTGAATTTAAGGTTTTTCTAAGCAACTATTTTATGTTTTAAGGCCATGCTTGAAAAAAGGCTTAATTTTGACCCGGTCAAAAAAATTGGTGCTATTGATAGTACCACGTTTTGATTTGGGGGTTGATTTTAGAGTTTTTTTGAGCAACCATTTTATCCTTTAAGACCATGCTTGAAAAACATTGTAATTTTAACCTAGTTACAAAAAATGGTGCTACCGGTAGCACCACTTTTTGATTTGGGGGTTGATTTTAAAGTTTGTTTAAGAAGCCATTTGATACTTTAAGCCCGTTCTTGAAAAAAGTTGTAATTTTGACCCGGTTACAAAAATTGGTGCTACCAGTAGCACCACTTTTTGATTTGGGGGTTGATTTTCATGTTTTTTAATGCAAAAATATGGGTCTTAAGGGATAGAGTTCTCGTTTTGAGGTCACAGTTCTCATTAAGTTGGTAACTATGGTTTTTAATTCAAGTGGAAATATTCACAAGTTAGCACAAATCTTATCTATGTAGTTCATTGATTTGCATCCATATGGCAGTCTCATTAAATTGTTCCACTGCTTTCCTTAACATACCCATTGTGTGCATGAGCGAGATCAATATATTAAAAACACTATTGGAGTCTCCTCTTCCTTGCGGTCACTCACCCTCCATGCCTAGGCTCAGACATCCCCTTCTCTTCTATACAGTCCCTCAGGTGATCCATCTTGCCTTGCTAGGGATTTCTCACACAAGAAGAATTTTTGAGACCTCCTCGAGTCTTGCAGTTGAGGAGTCCCTCACTATTTCTCTTCCAAAAGAATCCCTTCCACATGTGTCATCACAATACATCATATTATGGGCATCATGGCTTATCACAAGGTTCTCATGTCACAACAATAGCTTGTTTCCATTCTTTCTAGCTTGACAGTCGTCCTCTGTCCCTTCGGTGTTATAGAAAGATTTGCTTCACCCCATGAAACTTGATCAGATGGCCTTTTCCATTTACCTATGAAGACTTGAAGCCCCTTTTTTCAATTCCCATAGATAAAAAACATATTTTTCCACATATATGTTTCCTAACATCTATACAACATGCATATATATAGGTTTCACCATTACAACCCGCATACATTTGGTTTTGTGCCCAAAATTAAAAATGGTGTCAGGTTTCCATGTCACATCACGAGATCCATGATCTTTAACCTTCCATATACTGGAAACATCCTGACTCGGCCCTTTAGTCCCATTTGAAGGCTATAAATGGGCCATATCCAAGCAGTGGAAAAGAGGAGAAGAATTCAACTTTGAGAGAAAATTTACTCTGGAGAAATTATTCACTTCATAGTGTGTCTGCATCCCTTTGTCATTTTAAGTCCGAACACATTGTTCATCCCCCAAGCTCTTCCTTATTTTATAGAGAACCTCATTGTCTCTCTTATATGAGCTTTTCTTTGGTGGAGGATTGAAGTGGTGGAGGCCCAGCTGGAAGGGACTTAGTTTATCGGTTCTGAACGTGCCGACACAGAAGTTTGTCATTCATACACTTATGTTGATTACATTTTAATAGAAATACTATTTTCTCATCCAATTAATGTCTTGAAAATATTTGAATTATTATTCCATGGGCGTATTTGTTATGAATATTGATGTATTATGTTATTATATGTGCTAACTTTATATATTATCACCATATGCTTGTGTATATTGGTTGTTGAGGAAAAGTTGCAGGTGTATAGCTTTGAGTCAAGTATAGCTTTGAGTCAAGTGCTCAATGGTGGACTTCATCGAACTTGTGGACGAGGTAGGCTCTTTATCTTGTCTTGTTAGCATGTTTGTTTTTATAGCATATTTGAGATTAGAGTTTTTTTCCGCAGTCATTTCCATCTATTGTGGTTTACCCCATTCCATAAAGTGATTTTCCTAGTAACATTAGGATATATATTTTATCTCACCTATATCACATGTATATAGTAATTCATGAGATACTATCATCTATTTATCAAAAAATTCAAATTTGTTATCCACATATTTCTAATTCCACATTTTCATTTTCAGATCTCTTTCTCATGTCAGTTTCTCTTTTATAATCAACATGCATTGGTTTTTTTTGTGGACTTACAACACTGCCACATCCAATACATTTCTTCCTACAGTTTCTTCTTCAATCAACCAACAAGTTGTTAGTTCTCATGCACATCATATTTTCATTGCATACTTGTAGTGGTTCACAAACAATTTCAGAGTTGTGCATACTAACAATCGAGTTCATTTATTCAATAAGGAAATACCATTCATTTCAAAATGCAATCAAACATCAAAATGAATCCAATCATTGTGCCAATATCCATGGCCACATTCACACATAATACAACCTTATATTGATTTTCATATTATTACTTTTCATATTAGGCACTTTTCCTTGGTGGGTTGAAACTTAGCCAATGATTTACCACATGGTTTCTTTATACTCATTTATTATTACAACAGGACTGTGTTTTCCTACTTTAGTTGATCATGACCTCAAATCAACATACCTAAAACGAAAAGTTTCACATGAATGCATTCAAGCATTCTTTATTCATTGGTAACCATGGTGCTAACATCCATGGACACTCAATTTCTCTCTTTACCATGCTACAACTTCGATAGAGTATTGGAATTCCCTCCTTCCATAATGGGTATTCCATTACCTTCCCTCTCTTCCAAACATGCATTTCCTTAATGTATTACATTATTGTTCTATCTTTGAGAACTTGTGTTCCCAATCACTCCTTGATTGAGAAATGTATTCATGACATATATTTGTTCATGCATTTTTCCAATGGTTTCAATCATCCTTGGCTTTCATAGGTTCACACCTCCATCATGCAGGTTCTTCTCCTTGAATCATACCCTTCTTGGATATCAATGGCATACAACATCAATTCAGATCACATGAATTCCATCAAAACATAGACTATTTTAGAAGGGATTATTACCCAAACCCATTTTAGCTCTCATGCCACATGGGCACAAAATATTTATACCTGTTTTGGTTTCCAACACTTTCTCTGATATTGCCTCTACAATGGTGCTCCTTGGGGACTTCTAAAATCCCTTTCACAGTTTTCTTTTATCAACAACCTTCTTGCATTTGCCTCTGTCTAAGGTTGTTTACTATTGGTAGTTTTCCTTCTCTAACAGTTCCAATATTTTCTACACGTGACATACATCACCACATTTACATTTCACATTAGTTATCATGTGAAATCAAATGCATGTACCATAGCCTTTAATTCAGTAAAACATTTTCATATATGACTTAGAATATCTATATGCACTCCATCACATTGTCCTCAATGTTTTGATGAGCACAACCACAATCATATTTCAGCTGCAACTCTCAACACTCTCATGCCAAAATATCTACGTTCATCAGCATATCAGTTTCTCATCCTAGAGAAACATAACAAAAAGAAAGAAAGGAGGTAAGGGATTCTCCCATCAGGGAACTTTTAGCCTAGCTGAATTAATTTCAAGGCCCCATTGCCTTAATACACTATATATTAATCAAGACCATTCATTTAAATACATTCAATATTCTATCTTTTAGTTATTAGTTATACTTATTTTCACAATTGTCCTTTTTAAGCATATAACTCTGTCTTATTATCCATAGTTTCGTAGTGAGAGATGTATTAATCATTTTTTCCTTATTTTATTTTAAAATTTATCCCTCCTTGGATCTGCTTGTTATATCTCTTGATCAGTCTTAGTTATGTTCACCTTGACCTTCTTTTATAATTCGGCATGCTACATAAAAACAAATCTTGCTCATAATGAATCATGAACTTCTGCATTCCACACATTTCCTAACCATAGCTCAGATTGGTCCTCATTCATTTGCATGTCTTGGTACTCATGCATGATATTTTAAAATGTAATCCAGGATTCTTATATGAATAGGTTTTGCTGTCCGCTATTCAATTCTCAGCAGTCATTAAGGTTATAGCTTTGTTCTCCTGGTAGAGTTCTTTACACATTTCCTCCACAAAAACCTCTTCAACATGCAACTCTCTTGTTGCATATCTAAACGGTCTGACATGACCTCAATATTTGAGTTAGCCTCAACTTGTCATATCATATTCTTACCTAATATTCCATGAGGAATTAATAGCATTCATCTTTATTATGCATTTAGATTGTGCACTCACACATGCAAGATTATTCCGTCAATTTGATTTCATTGTACTTTAATCACATATCTTAGCATGTGGTCTGGGTGTCCACCATAGGAACACTTTATTGTTTCATTTCCTTATATATTGGAAATTAATTGGTTCATGATTGTTCACGACCATTCATTTGTAGTCTTTAAAAGCATAATCATATTTCCTTTTATAATGGCACCAGAGCATCCCTGCGCATTTACATTTTCATCAATTTGCATTAGCTTTTCCTGAGGAAAAAGGGAACACATCCCCCTCAAGATATTAGTTCATCAAGAAAAATCGTACCCTTCCATCAAAGGTTCATCCATGCATCCATGGCATTATTTAGATTTGGAAAGAACAAATCTTGCCTCGTAATTCACTTATTTCGACATTCATATCATACCTTTATGCATGTATATGTACATTTACATATATGTAGGTGCATCACTTGCACCTTTTTACCTCATTCATTCGTATTTATTGGGTCTTATTATAATTCTTCTTTAAAGATAATTTACATCCATCCTCATAGATAGTCTCACAAACCTATTCATTTCTTCGTTCATACCAAGAAACCTTATAATGCATTCCATTCATGTACTCAAGCATCCATTTACATCTATGGATGTTCAATGTAAAAGCTCACTATTGCACCTTTTTCCATGTCATTCTTACACATGGACATTTCAAACTTCTATATCCTTTCTCCTAGAGATATTACAACCATTCTTATGAAAAGTCCCATAGGAATACTCAACACCATGATGCCCTCTCTGTTGAGAGTTTATAGTCATATACCTTATATTCACGTGGCAAGTCTCACAGACATATTCATAACTATGTTTCCCTTTTCATATGGAAACAACCAACAAGATAACACCATTTCCTAAGATACTATAAAGTATGCAACTACCCATAAATACAATATGGACAATTTTAATCATGCTCCAGGCAACCAGACAAATAATCAAGCTTCTCTTCATGCCTCAAATCATTCCTGGTCAACATACCTTTTTATCAAGGGAATCCTTGTTCCAGATTCCCTCTCACTACCACTTAAGCAGACCAAGCCCTATTCCTATGGCTACCATCCACCTTTGTATGCTAGTTTGACCCATTGCTCATCTATAAATGTCCCAACAATTTCTTTCCTACATACAAAATCAATAATTTCATTAACCATTCTACCTTATTCTCATAAGGTAATATGTACATACTGTCATCAACATATTACTTATGCTCCTATACTCAAATCATCATTAACCATATGATCCATGTCATTACCATATTTTACATCCAATAAGAGACTATATTAATCCTATATGCATGTTATACACATTCTCAATCTTTGCCATATGCATTCTGACATATCCTCGTGTCCCAAGTATTTTACCCATGCTTACAATGCATATGTATTCCAGTCATCTGCCATTTGTATTCACATGAAAACACATGTCCTTATATTAATAGGTATACACATTCTCTTATTATAGTCATGAGCATCTTAAACTTGCTCACATGTTCACATCTCTTTACCTCTTCCACATAGTCCAGCAACAGTCCAAAGGCCTCATTTTTAATTTCTCAACTGGGTTATCCTCCAACAACAATTTTCTTCATTCACTATAGGTCAAATAAAACTTACCTTACACATTTTCCATCATTCCTCTAATCATGACGGATCATACACATATACAGGGTTTAATCTTTTATTAAAGTAGAAATTATTACTGCTACAGATGCATAAATATTAATACTTTAAGAAATAATAATTTCTACTAATAATTTGCTACAAATTCTTTTATCACGGACTCATGGATGCATAAATCTATGAGCATCCTTTCACAAGTTTTTTCGAGAATTATCGACACTTAACCATTTATTTCCACCTACACAGGCTCGTGGACCCGCAGATGTACAAATCTATACCTCCTCTTCATAAGTCCATCTCAAAGCTTCAATGCTTAGTCATTCTTCCATCTACACAGATTCGCAGAATCCAGACTCACGAAGGAATAATTATTCCTTTCATAAGTCCACCCAAAAAGTCTCAACACTTAGATTGTTTTTCCATCTACGCAGTCTCACGGACTCACAAATGCATAATTCTTCCCTTCATAATCCCATCTAAAGAGTCTCAACACTTAGCCTCTTTTCCATCTACGTGAACTCATGGACTTACAGATGTAAAATTTTATACGTCTTCTCCATAAGTTTGCCCAAGAAGTATTAACACTTAGATTATTTTGTGAGTTTGTTCGGGTTCAAGGGTTGGCGGACTCGTGAACCCATTCACCTCACCTTTCCAATTCTTAAACTTGACATGGACCCACTCCTTTATACCTCGAACAAATACATGCCTCCACATGGGTTCCTCATACATGTAGGCTCATGACATAAACATAACCTTAGCATGATGTCATCTCTTCTCTCATTAACATCTAAGGGCTTCCATGTCGATCAACAACTGAGATCACATCTCAGATGTACTTCGATCAACAATTCATATCCTTCATACTTTTAGTCTAATGTCTAAGGATAAAATGAATGTCTAAGAAATATTTCACTCAAGGGATTGTGCTATGGCCCACTGACCAAATACTTGTTGGCATTCACACGATGACACCTACCAACTTCTGGACACATTTGGGTTTCAAGTTAGCAGGGTATATCATATTTCCATTACCTCTCTCCAAAATATCTCTTAACAAGAGAGCACAATGATCATGACAAAGGTTAATTCTGGGTTATTCCCTGATTAATGGTCCATATTGACTCAGGTACATCCTCTACAGGCATGGAAACCTACTCCAATAAAGGGTTTGGATCTATTCTCTCCATAGTTCCAGTGGTTGTGATTCCTTTGAGCTCAAAACATGGTTTTTTTATCCGATTCATGAATTAAACCATTCAAGGATATATCTTTGGGCTCTTTCCCTTATGTTCAACTATTAACTCATGATCCTAATTTCCATTCATGGATTTCTCATCCCAACAATGGTTACACACACACACACACACACACACACACAGAGATTTAACACATGGGAATCATAAAATTAAGTTCATTCCTTTATCTTAGAACACTACAGAATGCTTGTATTAAGTTGTGCAGGGAATGAACCATTCTTACCATCTTATTGTCACTTAAATGCAGGAGCTTGCAATTATAATAAGAATAATCTCTCTAAGTAGGTATGTATATGTATGGTGCAAGTACAAGCATTCAATCATGCATTTTAATTCAATTACATGGAGTCTATGAAATACTTATCTATTACAGTTAATATTCAACCACCTGAATGTGGGTGTTCTCCTTTCCACCCAACCGTAGGCTCATATTCTTTCACTCTTAGCATTCTAACCACCCCCATGCCAAGCCATGATATCACTAGGGAATCTCTCTCAGGCTCTCAGTAATATTTGAAGGTTACTCTCCTTCCCTCTACTCTAGGTAGAGATTTTCCTTACACCCACCTAGCTCAGGCCTCTTCGAGGTTTATCAGAGGCCTTCCCAGCATCAAGCTTGTGACCTTCTTAGCTGAGGTCATGTTTTCCAGGTCTTCTATGCTCCAGCTCTGAACTCTTCTATGAGTTCTCTGATTCTTCTATTTCACGCACTCGTGCATTCGTTCCCCCGCTATCTTCTTTCTATGGGGAAAATCCCCCTAATATGGATCTAGCGACTGGATAGAGCCTTGACACCTTAAAAGACAAAAAATATTCTATTCTACCCAAATCCAGCAAGACCTTACAATAATTAAGGGAAAATAAATAAGATTGAAATGTGTACCTTAATTCCTTACGACTGTTGTTGATCCCTTTCGATTGTTGTTCATTCCAAGATTGTAGGCCTCCTCCGAAAGTTGGCCTGAAACAATGCTACAGAACAAACTATGAAATCATATGAATAACTATCAAAATCATCTAAAGGGTTAGTTATTCATTAAAACATTCATAAACACAAACACATAGACATAAATATATGGGACAAAAAGTTTTCTCTTTTATTAATAAAAAAATTGGAAGTTGCAACCTGAATTTTGCTGNATGAATAACTATCAAAATCATCTAAAGGGTTAGTTATTCATTAAAACATTCATAAACACAAACACATAGACATAAATATATGGGACAAAAAGTTTTCTCTTTTATTAATAAAAAAATTGGAAGTTGCAACCTGAATTTTGCTGGTGCGGCTCAACGAACCTCACTTGGATTCCTCTACTTTGTCTCCAAGTGCACTATTCCCAATATTATTCTCACCATCGACATGAAAATACAAGGGAAAATGATGGATGGTATAAGGACGATGGATGGAAGGGAATGTTGAGGATGAAACTTAGAGCAGAATGCAGAAGGCTTGGAATACAAGGGAGAAACTTTGGAAGAGTTATCTTGCCTCTTGTTTGATATATCCAAATGACCCCCCTAGGGCCCTATTTATATAAAACAATGTTGTTCAATTCAATGCCAGAAGGGATACAGGAGGTAAGATGGTTTCAAAACCTAAGATAGCCCGTAAACTTCACCAGAAAGCATATATTTTATATTTTTTGTCACTTTTTAGAGTACATGCGTGCTTTAAATTATGCAGCAAGTGCATGTACATTGGATTTTAGGCATGCAAATAGCATATGTATGCACTCTTCCTGTGCATCAGGGTGTGTGTGCCATGCAAAAAAAATAAAATTTAGAAGAACTCTAGCGAAAAGGATTGGTAGATGTATGAATGAGTAGGCCAACATAAAAAATGCATAGTAGTGGAATTTTGAGTTATAAAAAATTCCCCCTAATGTGTGAGTTCAGAAGAGGAACTGATGGTTGAAATACATTACACCATATTTAATAAAGTGGGAAAGAACTGGAATCAAGTAAAACCAAGCGAGTATCCATGAGTGCGTCATCTGCAATAAGATGATAATAATCACCAAGGCAGGCATTCCCATGCTCGAGACAAGCTAAGCATGACTGCCAATCATGTACACTGCAGACACATGTCATATATATAGTAATCATGGATACATGAGAAATTTGTATTCCTATATAAAGTGTATCCTTGAACAATACACAACGTATCTACATCTCAAAATCATCAGAAGATATACAATGTCATAGCAATGTCCAGGAGGCATTAATGCTTATGGTTGGAGATGATAACTTCATAACTTGAGCAATAGCTTCAAGATATTCAAAACTTAGGTAGGAGTATACTAGGAGTATACGACTCACTACTCTGAGGTCTTTGACATGTTGTCGTGGAAATACTGGAGGACCTTGAATATCAAGCACCAAACTTCATTGATTTTGGATGTGAACTTGACAAGAGTCTTAGGATGGCTGACTCATGAAGGTCAAGAGACTTATTGCAGAATGGTTGACTCAGGTTGCAAGAATTTCTCTTAGACAAGTGCATGATATATGAAAAGACTTAGGAAACATGTTATTTACATAATTTTGTGGCATAGGGGGAAACAAAAACTATCCACATCTTTGGAAGACTAACCAAACAGAGGAGGACACAACTCTATGTAACGAGAACAAATTCCTAAGGCCATAACAGATCCCAATGCTTGCAAAAAAAATGGAAGGATGTGTTATGTCCAAGGGTGACTAGATTGTTGCGAACAAAAGAGAATGTTTCCTCGTCCCCTCTTCTTGGAATATTTGATTTTTTTTCTTTTTCACATATTTAACAATCTTGAAGAAGAAAAAAAGAATGCTACGTAACAAAGGAGGAACGAGTGTCACAGGAAAGAAAAATGGTTCCAAGTGCATGGAACATACTGATGCTCAGTGCAAGGAGACATGTGGAGGATAAGGACACTCGGGAAAATTCCCTCGTGGGTCAAGGTAACACATCACAGGGGAAAAAATGTTGTAAGGCCTGGACCTAAGGAATGGTCTAAAAGTTTAGCAACAAGAAAATGGAGCCGACATTAGGCCAAATATGCAAGAGTGAGACACACAATTCAATTTTTAGATTGACACAATGAGCCTCCTTCGATGTAAAGTTTCACAAGCACAAAGAAGGTAAGCTTGACGGTTTTTCACTTTTAGAGAGATTAAAAAACTAGTAAAAGAAGACTCCAGAGTGATATTTTTTGTAAGTTTAATCGCTAGTGCTGAAATTACTAAGACAACTAAGAGGGGGGGGTGAATCAGTTGTTACTATGCTTAAACAATATTAAGTCTATTAAACCATTTTTAATATTTCTCCAAGTCATCATCAATATTATACAACATATGGACAACATAAATAATGAGCATCAATCACACATAAGATATACACAGAGATAGAATTTCATGAGGAAACCCATAAAGGGAGAAAACCTCTTCTTCTTCGAAATGATAGGTAGTCTTTT
>SNQJ01S0015000.1:265019-278781 GCA_010110895.2 Picea sitchensis | reverse complement strand
CGATTGATCACGTGAGTCCATACAAAGTTTCATGGCTATAGAAAGGACATCAGGTAAGTGTCACTAAACAGTGTTTATTTGAATTCAAAATAGGAGGGTATAATGATAAAGTACTCTGTGATGTCATTCCCATGGATGTTTGTCATCTATTGCTGGGTAGACCATGGCAATATGACAGAAACATAATTCATGATGGGAAGATGAATACATATACGCTGGAGAAGAATGGGAGAGCCCATATGTTGCTTCCGATAAAGGATAAGGAGGTAAAACCAGAAGTAAGCAACATAGTACTTCTCATGAGTGGGAAGGAGCTTCTTACAGAGGTTAAAAAGAAAGAAGATCCACAATTCTTTGTGGTCAGAAAACCGAGGATTGTTCTGACTAGCACACGAGTGGATGATCTACCAAAGGAGATTCAGGAACTACTGGAAGAGTTCGCTGATATCGTGGTAGACGAATTACCTTGTTCATTGCCACCAATGAGGAGTGTGAGTCATCATATAGACCTCATTCCAGGAGCTAGTTTTCCGAATAAAGCCGCGTACAGGTTGACGCTGCAAGAAAATGAAGAGGTCAAGAAGCAGGTTCAGGAGCTGCTAGACAAAGGATTGGTCAGGAAAAGTTTGAGTCCGTGTGTTGTGCCGACAATACTCAGTCCAAAGAAAGACAGAGGCTGGACGATGTGTACCGACTCAAGGGAGATCAACAAAATAACCATTAGGTACAGATTTCCATTGCCAAGGATGGATGATCTGATGGACTGCTTGAGCAGAGAAAAATACTTTTCAAAGATTGATTTGAAGAGTGGATATCACCAGATTCGCATGAGAGAAGGTGATGAATGGAAGACAACATTAAAAAAAACTGAGGGCTTGTATGAATGTCTAGTCATGTCGTTTGGCTTGACAAATGCACCAAGTACCTTTATGAGGTTGATGAATGAAGTCCTGAGGGAATTCATCGAAAATTTTGTCATCATGTATCTGGATGACATATTGGTTTTTAGCAAGACAAAGGCCGAGCATATGAAGCATTTGGCTATTGTGATGAAGAAGCTACAGCAGGAGAAGTTGTTGATTAATATAAAGAAATCTTCATTCATGAAGACATAGCTCATTTACTTGGGTTTTGTTATTTCGGTGAATGAGTTGAGGATGGATCCAGATAAGGTAGAAGTGATCAAGAATTGGCCATCACTGAGGAATGTATTCGAGGTGAGAAGTTTTCATGGAATGGCTAGTTTTTACCGGAAGTTCATCAGGAATTTCAGTGGGATTAGCACAGCGATGATGGATACAGTGAAGAAGCGGCATAAATCTTTTCACTGGACAACAGAGGCTGAGAAGAGATTCAATCTATTGAAGTGGAAGATCCGGAACAACCAGTTTTGGTGTTGTCGGATTTCCTGAAGACATTTCAAATGAGATGTAATGCAAGTGGGTTTGCCATAGCAGCGGTCTTGAGTCAGGAAGACAAGTCGATTGCATATTTCAGTGAAAAGTTGAATGACGCAAAATTGAAATACTCTACGTATGATAAAGAGTTTTATGCTATCATACAAGCATTGAAAAAATGGAGGCACTATTTGATTCCAAAGGAATTTGTTTTATATAGTGATAACCATGCATTACAGTTTGTGACTCAACAGGAGAAGTTGAATCAGAGACATGTAAAATGGGTAGAGTACATGCAAAATTTCACATTTGTGATTAAACACATTTCGGGTACTGCTAACAAAGTGGCTGATGCTTTGAGCAGGAAGTGTTTGTTGTTGCAGGAGTTCCAAGTCAAAACGTTGGGTTTTGATGATCTATGAGACATGTAAATATATCCAAAAGGTGTCGCTGCTAACGGTTTAGTAAATATATCAACTATATGTTCTGTTGAAGGAATATAATTCACATGAACAATTCTATTTGTAACCTGTTCTCTGAGAAAATGGTATGTTATTGGTATGTTCTTAGATTTTGAATGAAGTACAGGATTCATAGAGAGACTGATGGCACTGGTGTTATCATAGTGAAGTGGAATGGGATCATTATAAGTTACCTTCAAATTTGCAAGAGTTTGTATCATCCATAAAATTTGTGTTCAGCAAGTAGCAGCAGCAATTTATTCTTCCTCTGTAGTTGATAATGAAATGGATCCTTGCTTTTTACTAAGCCATGCTACTAATGAGTCACCCAGGAAGAATGCTCCTCCACTGGTGTTTTTTCTCTCATCAACACAGTTTGCCTAATCAGCATCTGAATAAGAAGTCAACTGAAAGTTCTGATTTTTTGGATACCACGGACCGTAATTCATTGTTCCCTTCAAGTACTCGAATATCCTTGTTACCGCTACTAGATGACTTTGTTTAGGAGCATACTGATAGTGACCTACCATTCCAACAGCTTGTATTATATCAGGACGAGATGTTGTGATGTACAGAAGACTACCTATCATTGATTGGTATGCTCTTTGATCAACATCGAGTGAAATATCATCTTTACTGAGATTGTAACCAACCACCATAGGTGTACTAATAGGAGAAGAATCTTCCATCTGAATTTTTTTCAACATCTCTTTCAAATATTTTTCTTGCGAGATAAATATTCTTGCAGAACTCTGTTTAACTTGTAAGCCAATAAAGTATGATAGTTCTCCTATCATGGACATATCAAACTCTGTTTGTATAGAGTTAGAAAACCACTGGACATAGGATTCATTAGTACAGCCAACAATAATATCATCTACATAAACCAAAACAACTAGTAAATTATCACCTTCAGACTTAATGTAAAGATTGTTGTCAACAATACCTTTCTTGAATCCTTTGTCTTGTAAGAATTTGTCTAATCTATAATACCAAGCTCGTGGTGCTTATTTCAGTCCATATAGAGCCTTCTTTAGCTTTCACACATAGTTAGGATTATTTGTCAATGAGAATTCTTCAGGTTGCTCCATATATACTTCTTCCTCTAGATCTCCATTAAGAAATGTTGACTTAACATCCATCTGAAACAATTTAAAGTTCTTATGACATGAATATGCAAGAAACATTCTGATGGCTTCCAATCGTGCCACTGGTGAAACATTTTCATCAAAATCTTGACCTTCAACTTGTGCATACCCTTTATAGACCAATCTGGCTTCATTTCTAACAACTTGTCCTTTTTCATTCATTTTATTTTTGAACACCCATTTGGAACCTATTACATTCTTGTCTTCAGGTCTAGGAACTAGCTCCCAAGTATTATTATTCTCAATCTGATCAAGACATTCATTCATAGCTCGAATCCAATCTTCATGTTGGCTGGCTTCATAAAAAAATTTAGGTTCAATCATAGATAGAAAAGAAACAGGAGATTGTTCTGAGTCTTTAATCAATTTCCTTCTTATCTGAACTCCTTTATTTGTATCTCCAATTATCTGATTTTCAGGATGATTCTTTCAAACAATTCTGAGAGGTGATTTTTCTTCTTTCTACTGATTTGTTTCAATCAGAGTATTAGTATCTTCCTCTGATTCAGATTCTTATCTTTCTGATCCTTGTGTTGGCGACGGAAGTCACTCCTGGATTGCTAGCAGGAGAAGAGCCCAACGCCCATCAGTTTTATGTCATGGTTGTTCATAGATGGGTGATCGAATGGCAGGAAACTCAAAACAATAGTGTTCCAACTCTAACACTAGGCCAGGTATGCATGGGCAAGTGAGGTCTTGCGTAAACTTCAAACAGTGAGTTGTAGTAAAGGGTGAGCAGGTGGAAGACTTATATAAGAGAAAAGCAAAGATCTGTTATTAACATCGGGTTTCTAACAGGCTGAGGAAGAAGATATCTAAATGCAATATCATCTTACATTCAAACACAAGGCCAGAGAATGCAATAATGCAACAACAAATCATTTATCATAGTAGAACTGCAATAATTCGCACGAGTCGGTCGTTCACGAACTCTCTTAGCATAAGATGAAAATTAGATGGAGTAAGACAAACTATCTGTCATAAAACAAGATATCTCATATACAGATGCATAACCAGCAAACTAGAATATCGGTTAAAACATTACAGTAGGTAGCTCTGATCAACCCTCGATCATTACAAAAATGGAAAAAATGCCTACATATACTCCTCCAAATTTGCCCAATAGAGGCGTGCTCGGACCTCCAAGGCGTGGCATCCCTTCAGTCACACTCATACTGATATCTTTCGTCAGGCGCCACCTTAACTCAACATGGCTCATGTAAGGAAGGTAGCTGAGCTATTAAGTGTTCGGATAGCGTGTGAAAACTTCTCTGTCGAGCAGAAGACTTCGGTATGGCTTCTTCGAGAAAATCAATACACAGGACTTCTTTGGGAAGATGGCTTGCCAGACCCTCCATCCCCTCACTTAATGAACAAAAGGAAGCTTCAACCACCCACTCTTGTCATCATTTACTTCAGGCGAGAAACAATATGGAAATCAGATTCGATGGCGCTTGGAGACTGCGACGATCCTCTCTATAACTGAACTCAACGCTTCGGCCTTCTTTATGCAACTTGTCTCTTTCTCCAAGTGACCACGGACTGTGACCACATGCCTATTCCCATGGTGCTTTTCGGAATTCACAAATATGAATGGGCTAATCTTTGCTGATTGAAGTCGCAATGAGCGATATGCCAAGAAGGCTTAATCTGGCACCACGTGTCCCTTTGAGATCTGACGGCCTCGAACTCACCCGACACCTCCGTGGGCCCAGGTCCGGGACTTACCCGACATCTCGTGCATCGAAACATAAGGGAGTTGCTTTTTTCACCTTGGCATCACGATGGGCAAAGCCCCAAGATGGCTCTATTTTCCGCCAGGTGTCCCCTCTAGATGGACGGCTGAAAACATTTCGTGAGACCGTGGGCCCCAGTCCTGGATGCCTTCGTCACTTCGTGTCTCATAGCTGGGAGGAGGCTGGTCCTCGTTCTTCAAAGTTATGAAGGGCGAGGAGGCGATGGAGCCCAGTCGCGCACCACGCGTCCCTCTTTGATGGACGACTGAAAATGCTTCATGGCGCCGCGGGCCCCAGCTTCTCACTTTCGGCGTTCACGAATATGAAAGGGCTAACCTTCGTTGATTAAAATCACGATGAGAGAAACACCGAGGCAGCTCGATCTGGTGCCACGCGTCCTTCTGAGATCTGATGGTCTTGAATTCTCCTGACGTTGCGGTGGGCCCGGGTCCGAGACTTTCCCGGCACCTCGCGCATCGGGATATATCAGAGCTGCCTTTTGCACCTTATAGCTGTCATGGGAGAAACGTCGAGATGGGTCAATTTTCCGCCAGGTGTCTCCTTTGAATGGATGGGCGCTATCAAATGCGTTAACCTCGATGCAGCTTTGCCAATCGCGATTTCCCGCCTAGCGCTGATCTGATTTCCTGGATGCATCCTGAACGTTGAAATCAGAGTGCTCGCTTGCTTGACTTGGTCCCGAAATGGATCTCTTTTGTGTGCTGTGCTCGATGCATATGGCTGTGGCCTTTGAGTAAAACTCACCTAACCGACTTTCAAAATTCCACTTCCATGTGTTTACATTAGAGGCCTCAAATCAGAGAGGAAAACATCCCTGTACAAGAAATGTCACTAACATTAGGCTCCATGGGGGATAGATTTGTCCCTGTGATGCTCTAAGAACTCATTCCACAGCTTCAGTGCCTTGTTGTTGGGCTATGGAGTCATGCTGAAAACATCCCGCTGTTGAAAATACATGCTGAAAAGTAAAAGTAACAAAACAAAGCTACATGCTCAAAGGAGCTTATTTATATACAATCCTAAACTAATAAAATATTTTACATGGGCTAGGTGAAAGAGAACTTCCACCATAGCCATTCAAGCAGCTTCTTGGATAGAAGCTCCTTCCTTCTATATATTATCACCAGCAGATAGTGCAACCGTGACAGCAGAATGGCTACACTCTTCAAATCCTCCTTACAAGCTGGAGTTGAGATGAAATAGGGCGGCCCCAAGGCATAGGGGAATTGCCACTCCATGTATTTGCTGACAGGGTCATCGAATGAGTGGCCATTTCCATGGATTTGGTGAAATACAGCCTCTTCTGCTACACAGTTGTTCACACGTAGCCGAATGTCTCTGATAACCACAGGCGGGTGAATGACTGAAGTAGGCTCGTTGATCTTAGGTGGTGGCTGCTCTCTGACTGGCTCTGTGTAGTCTGTAAACTGTATATTCGAATGATCCTCTGGTTCTTCTGGTGCCTCTTCTTGGCTCTCCCAAGGGTCAGAGTCGTAATCATCATAGATAGGACCTGTGGGAAATCTCTGCTTTTCAATTTGCTGCTCAGGGGGGCGGATTTCCTCGCATTGTCTTTCATTTGTGAGCAGAGGATAAGGCTCTGTAGTCTTCTATTGGAAGTTCTGGGTGTCCAGCTCAGAACCTGATTCATAGCTATCATACATAGGCTGGTTGCTACCCAGGTCATCAATCTGTGATATGGGGCTCTGCTGCTCCTCAACTGAATAATCGTTAAAGCTGGGTGAGCACCAGACTTCTTCATCTTGCAAAAAAGGAACAATCTCCAGATCCTCCTTTTCAATCCCAAATGTAAATACATCATGGGAAATCTCGTGAAGAAAAAGAGAACAGTCCTCTTCCCCAACTACCGCTTCATCATTTTTTTCTGAGACAGCAAGCTCATCGGGGACAGATGTTAATGCGCTGACGAGATCTTCAATATTCTCCTCGAGAGAGCCATCTAGAACATCTTCCTTAGAGACTGGAAAATCCTCCCCATTGCCCTCAAATTTCAACCTTGCATGTTGGGCAATGAGAGATATCATTAGTTCACTCAGAGAAACTTCCTCCCCCAGTCTTCTATCCTTACAGCCCTCATCAGACATAATCATATCTGGGAGGATTTCTTCTTCTTGGCTCTCCCATGGGTCAGATTCATAATGACCATAAACAGGACCCGTGAGAGAGCTTTTTCCATAATCGCCCTCAGTAGAGCTGTTAAAGGCCTCTGCTTCAAAGGGTGGGAAATCCTCAGCGCATTGTTCAGCTTCCCACCTGTCAAATCTGGTAGTGATAGATTTTATCAGTTCCATAACTCCGCCCAAAGCATCTTCTCCTTCCCTGGGATATTTATAATCATTCATTGTAGAGATACCACAATCATCTTCTTGAAAGGGTGGAAAACCCTCTAAACATCGCTCAGCTTCCCACCTATCCAGTTGGGCAGAGAGAGATTTTATCAATTCCATAACTTCGCCTGAAGTAGACGAATGGGGAGGAGAAATGACTGATTCCTGATCCAGGTCGTCAGGATCATCCTCGTAGCCTTCATAAAAGACGGCTCTATCTTGTATACATTTGTTGTAGTATCCCTCACAACAGTTATGAAAAATCAACTCAGAGGGGTACAACTTCTGACAGTAAGCGGTGAAAGCTGCATGGAATTCTGCGAGTGAAGAAATGCTAGCAGGGGGTAAAGAATGATACCATTTACGAGCATCCCCTGCTAACGAGAACATGAACATTTTCAATAATACATCCTCATGTTGTATCTCCCACTGACGCATGAGTTCATGAAACTCACTGAGGTGCTGAGCAGGGTTGTCCTCTTCACATTTTCCAAATATGGGCAAATAATCGCCCCATTCATACAGAGAGGGGACAACATTAGGAAAACCAGGAATAGCAGAAAAATTAAAAGGAGCAAACCTGTGAGAAAGGATTTTCTCCATATCAAACCAGTGGAGTCTCCAATCGATCCTTGAACCATGGAGTCACCAGGTGAAAGATGTGCAACTCTGAATATGCCTGGTCCTTGTTCACCATCAAAGGCCAGATCTTAATGTTGTCATTACCCCAGGAAGCTTCTCAAACTGAGAAAGAAGCTGCTGAAACCTTCTCGAGAAATATCCTTAGGGTCGGATTTCAGGTGTGCTGACAGTAGTCATAGCTGAAACAGTGATGTGGAAAAAATGGAGTCACCACAATGGAGTCATCAGGTGCACAGTAGCAATCTTTAAGGGCTCTAATGTCTGATGCACCTTCAGAATCAGAGGCTCAATGTCGTTATGCCCAGGGAAAATCTTCAACGTCATCCCTGGCAACAGCACCAGAAATGTTGGCGACGAAAGTCACTCCTGGATTGCTAGTAGGAGCAGAGCCCGACGCCCATCAGTTTTATGTCACGGTTGTTCATAGATGAGTGATCGAATGGCGGGAAACTCAAAACAATAGCGTTCCAACTCTAAAACTAGGCCAGGTATGCATGGGAAAGTGAGGTCTTGCGTAAACTTCAGACAGTGAGTTGTAGTAAAGGGTGAGCAGGTGGAAGACTTATATAAGAGAAAAGAAGAGGTCTGTTATTAACATCGGGTTTCTAACAGGCTGAGGAAGAAGATGTCTAAATAAAATATCATCTTACATTCAAACACAAGGCCAGAGAATGCAATAATGAAACAACAAATCATTTATCATAGTAGAACTGCAATAATTCGCATGAGTCGGTCATTCATGAACTCTCTTAGCATAAGACGAAAATTAGATGGAGTAAGAAAAACTGTTTATCATAAAACAAGATATCTCATATACAGATGCATAACCAGCAAACTAGAATATCAGTTAAAACATTACAGTAGGGAGCTCTGCTCAACCCTCGATCATTACAAAAATGGAAAAAATGCCTACATATAATCCTCCAAATTTTCCCAACAGAGGCGTGCTCAGACCTCCAAGGTGTGGCATCCCTTCAGTCACACTCGTACTGATATCTTTCGTTAGACGCCACCTTAAATCAGTATGGCTCCTGTAAGGAAGGTAGCTGAGCTATTAAGTCTTCGGATAGCATGTGCAAACTTCTCTGTCGAGCTAAAGACTTCGGTATGGCCTCTTCAAGAAAATCGATACACAGGACCTCTTTGGGCAGACGGCTTGCCAGACCCTCCATCCCCTCACTTAATGAATGAAAGGAAGCTTCAACCATCCGCTCTTGTCATCATTTACTTCAAGCGAGAAACAATATGGAGATCGGATCCGATGGCGCTTGGAGACTGCGAGGATCCTCTCTGTAACTGAACTCAGTGCTTCGACCTTCTTTACGCACCTTCTCTCTTTCTCCAAGTGACCACGGACTATGACCATGTGCCTATTCCCATGGTGCTTTTCGGCATTTACGAATACAAATGGGCTAATCTTTGTTGATTGAAGTCGCGATGAGCGATATGTCGAGAAGGCTTAATCTGGCACCACATGTCCCTTTGAGATCTGACGGCCTCGAACTCACCCGACACCTCCGTGGGCCCAGGTCTAGGACTTACCTGACATCTCATGCATCAGAACATAACAAAGTTTCTTTTTTCACCTTGGCATCATGATGGGCGAAGCACCGAGATGGCTCTATTTGCCGCCAGGTGTCCCCTCTGGATGGACGGCTGAAAACACTTCATGAGACCGCGGGCCCCAGTTCTGGATGCCTTCGGCACTTTTCCTCTCACGGCTGGCAGGAGGATAGTCCTCGTTCTTCAAAGTTACGAAGGGAGAGGAGGCAATGGAGCCCAATCACGCACCACGCGTCCCTCTTTGATGGACGACTGAAAGTGCTTCGTGGTGCTGCGGGCCCCAGCTTCTCACTTTTGGCGTTCACGAATATGAAAGGGCTAACCTCCGCTGATTAAAATCGTGATGAGAGAAACACCAAGGCGGCTCGATCTGGTGCCATGCATCTTTCTGATATCTAACAGTCTTGAATTATCCTGATGCTGCGGTGGGCCCGGGTCCGAGACTTTCCCGACACCTCGCGCATCGGGATATATCAGAGCTGCCTTTTGCGCCTTAGAGACGCGATGGGTGAAACACCGATATGGCTCAATTTTCCTCCAGGTGTCCCCTTTGAATGGATAGGCGCTATCAAATGCGTTAACCTCAGCGCCGCTTTGCCAATCGTGATTTCTCGCCTACCGCTGATCTGATTTCCCGGATGCATCCTGAATGTTGAAATCAGAGCGCTCGCTTGCTTGACTTGGGCCCGAAACAGATCTCTTCTGTACGTTGCGCTCGACGCATATGACTGCGGCCTTTGAGTAAAACTCACATGACCGGCTTTCAAAATCCCACTTCCATGCATTTACATCAAAGGCCTCAAATTGGAGAGGAAAACATCCCTGTACAAGAAATGTCGCTAACACCTTGGACATGTTCATTTTCGCTTTCAATTATATCTTTTGTGCTTGGTTCAACACTACTTACATTTCGTACCAGGATTTCTTCATCAAATTTTATGTCGATACTATCAACCAATTTATGCAGCCTCTTATTGTAGCATCTGTAACCTTTACTTCCTGTAGCATAAACTAGGAATATACCTTCATCAACCCTGTCATCATATTTTCCAATATTTTCATCATTATTCTTGATATGACATTTACCCCCAAAGACTTTAAAATTCTTGATTGAAGCAGGTGTTCCAAACCATAGTTCATAAGGAGTCTTGTCACTGTGTGGCCTGAGATGAGCTTTGTTAAGAATGTGAAGGAAAGTTTTTATATTTGAACTGTGTCCGAGTAAGCTTTGCTATCTGGCATGGTTTGCAAACAAAATCATATGGCTTTGATA
Organism: Picea sitchensis; assembly: GCA_010110895.2. NCBI lineage: Eukaryota > Viridiplantae > Streptophyta > Pinopsida > Pinales > Pinaceae > Picea > Picea sitchensis. The sequence goes on along the minus strand of SNQJ01S0015000.1, from coordinate 268,192 downwards.
TCTTTGGAAGATCCTTTACTACCCCACTATTTTTTAGCTTGATTATATGATCAAAATTTAAGTTTCCAAGTCTCCTATGCCATAGCCAACTTTCATCATACTTGCTTAAGTGGCATTCTTCGTTTTCTTGTTTTAACACATAAACATTGTTTTCTGTTCTTATCCGTTTTGCAACCAATTGTCCTGAATTCACAGAATTTATTTTACAATTTTTAGAAGTAAAAACCACTTCACATCCTCAGTCACATACTTGAATGACACTAAGAATATTATGTTTCAGACCATCTACAAATAACACATCTTGAGCTTTTCCTTTTCCATTACTCAGACTTACCATTCCTTTACCTTTTATTTTTTCTGGTGCATCGTTTCCAAAAGTTACATTTCCTTATTTGTTTTCAATGAGAGTTAGAAACTTAATTTTGTCTCCAGTCATATGTTTGGAACATCCACTTTCAATATACTAGGTATTATTTTGTCTTTGGGCTGATAACACTAGTCCACACTTGTCATCTTCTTTCTTCTTCCAAACCTTGAAATTTTCAGCAGTGGACTTCAAATTTGGCTTATAATTCCTTAAGCGAAAATCTGTGGCTTTATGTCCATATTTATGACAGACATAACATTTTGGTTCACTGAATAGCAGATTGTAATGATTGTTATGCTCATAATTGTTGTTATGTTTGTTTCTTGGTTGTCTCAATCTTTGTTGTGGTAGATAATTATTCCTTGAATAACTTGTTTGTTCATATCTACATCTTAATGAACAAGTTATAGCTTTGTGACCAAAGTTAGAACAGAAAAAAGAATATCCATAGAAAAAAAAATTGTACTTGGAAAAAGATTGTCTTCTTTAAGCGATCGATTTCTTCCATGCTGATAGTTTCTCTGATCAGTTCTGGTACTTTTTCCTTCATTCTTTCTTGGTGGATGATTTTCTTTCTTTGCTTTTGCAAAGTGGTTGTTGTCAATAATTGTAGATTTAACAAACTTGATGGGTTTCGTATTACTTGGATGATCACTACTTGATCCTTCTTCATAGCCCAAGCTAGCTTTCAACTTCAGATTCCTTTGCTGATTTAGAATGGAAGCTAGTTCTTCTGAGGCTTTAATACTTGACAGGTTTTGGTGATGCAATGCCTTAAACTTCTCCATTTCCTTTTTGGTTTTTTCTATCTCTTCTTCTAAGGATTCACACCTTGCTTTCTTCTCTGACAACTATTGTTTCAAAATTTCTTCTATTTTCTTTGTCTCTTCTAACTCCACTTTTAGTAGAGCAAAGTTTTCATCAGGCTTTTTACCATTCATTTTAAACTGCATCAACAACTGTTTTTGTTTTCTCTTCTTACATTTGAGTCTGTCAATTTCTTCCAAAGCACTGATTAATTCACCTTCCATATCCACTACAGCTTCTTCATCATCCATTTCACCTCCTGTGTGTACATCATCAAGATCTCCCATAGCCATAAGCATAAAATCATTCATTGTGTCTTCATGATATGAAAATGATAAAGGCTTGTATTCTTGAAAATATTTGAAAATTTTTATTTAAGTGTGCTTATGCAAAAGGATCAATTTGCAAACACAAATTTCAGAGAAAAATACACATTCAAGATGAAAATAATATCCAGCAAATACATCGAACAGTGAACACATAACACAACAAATGATAAAGGAGTTTACCCCTCTCTTAGGCTACATTTCCTAGTCCAGCTTCCAATGCATCTTTATATTATTTTCTCAAAGTGATAAAATATTTGTTTTACAATGCTCAAAATGCCAAATAGATGGCTCCAATGGATTCAAAACGTCCAAAAACCCCTAGCTGGGCTTTTTCGGCACTTGATTTGGCCAAAAAATGAAGAAGATAGGCTTCCTAGAAGTTCCCCTTCAAACTTGCTATCTCTGGATCGCCAAATTGCACCTCTGTGTGTCCAACCTAGCCTCTGCATACTTTTTCATGCTTAAACCTAGCACCAAACACATAACCACAACACATTCACAACTGTATAAAGGTTAGGGAACCTAGCCCCCTAACTGCAAAGGCATCGGACATATGGGTCATGTGATCGCACCCCCCCACACACAAAAGGGCTAAGTCCAAAATCGAATGAACAAACGAGAAGTGTCAGCGCGTGGATTAAACCGTTGGAAATTTTAAACTCTTGTGCAATGTTTTAACTATTGGTCATGTGTATTGACAACATAATCGTGGGCTGGGGCTAAGCCACAGCCCGACCACGCGCCGGAATATACACCAGTTCAAACTCAAATATATTTAAACCAATATATATATTATAAGAACTAATGCACGGGCTATTGGTAGCCCACGCCATGTGAAGGTGCTCCTACCTTGGAAATAGGTCTAGGTTTTGATCCCCACAGACTCCATATAATTTTAAACAACCAATCAAATACGGTGCCACGTGGCAACCCATGTCTGGGCCACGTGGCACCTTCCCACTTGTCAAAAATGTGCAACGTGTTAAGATATGATTCGACCTCACAACTACCAACTATATACCAACTTATCACCTACCACGTCAGTGTATGACCCTGCCGCATCAGCAACTGTACGGACTGTACAGTTAGCAAATTGTTTTTGCATGTTTGACAATTTGAACAGAACGCGATATCTCACTCATCCGATGTCCGTTTGAACTCGTTTGAGTTGCGTTGGTTTCATGACAATGAGGCCTACGAACCTATTCAATTTGAAGTGATTCTGAGCACTTTGAAATTTAAGTAAAATTTGATCCCCTGGATCACACCTCCCCATTGGAAAGCTCTTGGACCTCCAAAAGTATACTTTCAGTCTATCTGAAGATGAGGGTATAGTTCCCTCACCTTCCCAACCTCAATCCACTTGCCTTTGCTTGGATTTGTGCCTTTAAGAACAATTCGAAGATATTCCACATTTCCCCATTTTGCAGTTCTCATTCTCCTATCCAGGATTCTGTCTTCATGTAGTTCTGTAAGATATTTTGGGGAGAAATCATCTATAGAAGGAATCTAAACATGTTCTCTTTGATCATCAATCAAAGGAGGCTCATACAATTTCAAATTCTCAACATTAACAACTGCATACATTTGCATATAAGGAGGTAAATCCAAATGGAAGGCATTGTTACCAATCTTCTCAAGAATCTTGAAAGGACCATATCTAATTGGTT
>SNQJ01S0015000.1:240320-258718 GCA_010110895.2 Picea sitchensis | reverse complement strand
AACTTTGTTTAACTTGTAAGCCAAGAAAGTATGATAGTTCTCCTATCATGGACATCTCAAACTTTGTTTGCATAGAGTTAGAAAACCACTGGACATAGGATTCATTAGTTTCCACCTTTCCTTGTTGCCGTTGTCTTTCATGATCTACCTCCTAGATCTGACAATCTAGATTTGTCTTCGATCAAAGGGCTAAGATTTTATCACAATTTCACATATCACAAGTTCGAGAGGTTAGGAGCATCCTTCCTTTGACCTCTTAGTCATTGAAAAAACAATGGGTCACCATGTGTCCTTCTTGAATATGGACGGTCCTCCTGCTTTTGAGATTTTGTAGGCCTACTTCATCTTGCACCTAAAGATCGTGCTCCTTATTATGGATCCAATGATGGTCAGTCTTTGGGCCCTGATATGACGCCTGAGATCTATTCTCTTCTACTATGTGCTACTCCTATCTGAATTTAGATCGGACGGTTATTGGGGATTCTAAATGAGATCCAAAAATCATTGTTTCTCTTCACAGTTGATCTTGCCATTGCCATGTTGATCTTTCCATTGCCATGACATCATCTCTCTATTTATCATGTTGATCTTTGCCATCAATGACAAACATGCATACTCTGCCTCTGTCTGAAAACATGCCAAAATCGAGGGTCCAAAAAAGAATAAAATCATACCAAGGAGAACTCTTTTGGTCACTAGGGACAGAGTACTATTTTTTCGTACTTAGTCCAATCGGTCTGGAAAAGGATTAAACTTATACCGAAAGTATGTCTCTTCAAAACCATTTTAACGAGTGTGATAGAGACAATATCATTCGACTATCTTTTCAATTTTAAGGAGTCTGAAAAGAATTTAACTATGGACTCCCTCGTCCGTTTTCATAAATTTAGTTCTGTGAGCCTGAAAAAGTATAAAACATAACTTAGGAGAACTCTTCAGGTGAGACGTGTCTCCCAAGGCATACCTTTTTCCTGGGTAATCTATTGGCTAGAAAAAGGGTTAAAATTATGCCAAATATATGTTCTTTCTAGACCAATTAACAAGTGTGAAAGAAACACGGTCACTCGATGATCTTTTCTTATTTAGGGAGTCTGAAAAGGGCTTAAAGAAGACTCCAAGGGGTTTCTTTTTTCATAAATAATCTCTAAGGCCTGAAAAAGTGATAAAGCAAAACTAGAAAGAATGGCTCTTTTTCGCTAATTTAATCCCTCAAGCCTGAAAAAGGGTTAAACTTACACCTGAGAATACTCTCCTAGAGAACCATAGCTCCTAGGCCATACCTTTTTCATAAAAATAGACATCCAGACCGAAAAATGGGTAAACTAATGCGGGACAGATGTGCCTTCAAATTTCACTTTGGCGAGTATGAATGGCAACAAGATCACTTGACAAAATTTTCACTTTTAGAGAGTCTGAAAAGAGATTAAAGAAGACTCTAGGGGGATCCTTTTCATATGTAATCTAAGTGAGTCTGAAAAGGATAAATAATCTCTCACTAAATGTTACTTTCATGTTTGATGTGACCTTGAAAGAAGACAAACTATGCTCTAGGGGAGTCCCAATGGTATAGGCCAGAAAAATGATTAAGAAGAAGGATGAGACTTCAACACAAAGTCATGGTGGGACTAAACAGGACTCCCATTCCTATGAAGTACTTCAGCATGGGCACCAAATGGAAAACAAGGCTCTAACTTAGATTCCCATGGAAGGAAGGCTTTACCACATAAAGTACGACACACTTATCAACAAGGAAGGTTAGTGTCGCAATTCAGTGGGGTCGATCCCAAGGCCCAAATGAATTAGGAAACAGATAATGCAAAAATGCAAGTAGGGAAAAATCTAACCTATATGTCAGTTTCAAGGTCAATATTTGTTAGAACGGATCGATACGATGAACAAATGTCAAAGAGAAATGTCTCCAAGATCCTACATATAAGGCCAATAACACTCATCTAGAAGTTAACAAATCCAATATAGATAGAAACTTTAGAAAATAAGAGGTTCTACTGAATACAAAACTTGAAAACAACAAACCCAGACTATACAATATGGTACAAGGAACTGCAAAACCTTAGGGCTCATGCATGGTACTAGTTCAGGTAGAGTCCGCTGCTAGGCTCTGACCAAGATTCTCTTCAATGGTCAACCTAGAAAGCCTCCCAAAAGGGAAGAGAAAACAAACCATGGTGTAATTCTTCCCATAGTATACAATTTATAGTCATGACTTCAAGGATATCCTCATCCGAAGGCAATTCAATATCCGAGAAATCACGTGAATGAGGAGGGTCAACAATCCTAAAAGGTAAAGAAAACTGACCATATTCCATATGACAATGGAGGTTACGGCTAGGACTAGAAAAGTGTATGAGTGAAGAACCACAAGCAAAAGGGCTTGAGGATCTTCAAACAGTGAGATCAAACTCAAAAGTAAACTTAATATCACTTGGACCAAGAGGGGGAAGCAAGGTCTCCCATGCCCCCATTGGATAAAAAAAATGATCAATTGTTGAGACCATGTCTCGAGAAGAAAAATAGGATTGCACAGGTTCCTTCTCAAAATAAATTGAACATCAAGGATAAGATGCCACATAATTTACCTGTGGTGGGGTAGAGTCTACACAAATACTAGGAACACATAAAGGGGAAACCTGAACCAACGTCGAATTAGGATGGTGATTATCATATGCCAGCTGGTCGATAGTGAGAATGCTTCCATTGTGAGGGAAATACATCACCCGTAAAATCATAGACACCACAATGTTCATAGCATATACATAATCATGCCCGAGAAGCATATTGAAATCTAACGGGCCTTGCACCACTATAACATTGACAAGGACAATCTTCCCACCTAATGAGATAGGAAACTGAGGAATAATCCCCAAATATTCACTAGGACATCTTTCAAAAGCCAATAGCTCATGCGATGCAGACACAAGAACAAGAAAACCCAGAGCTTTCCAAGCCAAGGAGGATAAAATACTCACAGAGGCTCCTTCATCTACAATACATAGATAAAAAAAAAATTAATTAACTTCAACCCTTATTTATAAGAAGGAATATGAGTCAACAAAGTCATTCCAATCAAAGGAAACCATCCTAGAACTTGGAGGGGGTGAGCTCGAACTGAGCGAAATGCCCCCTTGTTCTAAAAGTACTGAACTGAAAATTCTAAAAACATAGTCGATAGACACATCACTCCCCATCAGAAGAGTGGGATCAACCAAATATTGCATCGATGTGATCACTTTGGTAGACTTGAAACTCTCCACGAGAAGAGTGGGATAAGCCAAAGATTTCATTGGCGTGACGACTTTGGTAGACTCGACACTCTCTAAGAGAAGCATGGGATCGACCAGAGATTGCATTGGCACAATCACTTCCTCAACCACTGGTTGAATATGATGCTATACAACATGGTATGAAGGTGCATCATCCCCGAAAAGAGGAGTGGGATTGGTTGAATATTGCATCAGCATGACCACTTCATAAACCAAGGGATGAATAGATTGTGGGGAAACCGAAGAAGACTCAAAATCATAAGAGCTTGCATACATGGACCACAGTCTTTGTGCCTTTTGAATGCCAAGGAAAATATGAGTAAGGTGATATCCCTTGTAAAAATTACAAGGGAACTTAGGATTATGTCCTATCCATCTAGGTATCTCAATAGAATCAATGCCCCCAGCATGAGTAGCAGTGGCTTGTTTCTTGTTCTCAACATGACTCGCAGAGGTTGTTGACAACTCTCCAACATGACTAGTAGAGGTTGGTTGTTGAATTTCAGTATGACTCGTAGGGACTAGGTTCGTTCCCCCAACATGACTTGCAGTGGTTGGTGATTGGTCGATAACATGACTCGCAGAGGCTACAGACATATTGCCAGTAATATTAGCAGTGACTGGAATTTCCCCACAGCATGACTTACAAGGGTTGGGTACTTTCCCCCAGCATGACTTGCAAAGGTTGGGTGCTGGTCTTCAACATGACTTGCAGAGGTTGACGACCTATCTCCAACATGACTCGTAGAGGTTGGTGATTTCTTCTTATTATTTTTCCTCTTTCTATTTTGTTTAGACTTCCAGTTACTAGTAGCTAGACTTTCACCAGAGAATGTAGAAGGAGGTGAAGAAGACTTTGTTGACGAAGGAACATCAACATGATCCCCATGACATAAGGTTCTTAACTGAGAAGCTTCAAGAGCATTAGGGACATTTGGAATGGTACCCAACCAAACCTGTAGTCCCACATTCAACCCATGAATGTTTAAAGTGGCCATCAAAGGGACACCTACTTTTCCAAACAAAGGAAAAACACAAGAATCCCCCTGTGACAGGGTTCCTTGGTTGGTATCATCAAGAAATTTGGCCATGAATATCCTATGCATAGTTTCTTCCCTTGCAGGATCATTCAAGTCCGTAAAAGTCTCACACACTGACTCTGTTAAATCAATGGTATATAAATATACACCTATAAGGAGGCGGCTCCATGTTTCTAAGAAGAACACCTAAAAGTCCTCACGATCGACAGAGTGGGAAGTCTACCACCTTACGTCAGAGACCTAAAGAAATGACTGAGTAATTCTCTATGAAAAACTAAGGAGCACAGATCACACCACTAAAAAATGAATAAATATAAATCAAGCAAAAGGTAGGAAGAACAATTACGCCAACCAACACTAGCAACTTATTGGTGCAACTGTAACTCGAACATGGAAACACCCTCCAGGTATACTCCACGAAGCATGGTATGTTGTCCTTTCTGGGTACCATGGTATGCCACCACAGTCACCTATGTAAGTACCTATAAAAAGGAAACTAAGTTTCCAGCTCGCAGTCAATCACCTAGCGGGTACAATCGACAATCGGGTAGATCATATGAGTAGGATAACTATGTTTGAATCCTTTCAAGGGTACTAAAATAAAATGGTCTAGAAGACAACTAAGGATCCTGAATCGATTCAAGGTCCATGAAGCTTCGTAGTTATATGCAATCAACAGAATGCCAAGAATGACCCTCAAATACGATCCCCACTATGCTTGGTATGGCTTTGAAGGGGCTATCTCCTCTACCTTTCCTCATGCAATCTCGTGTTTATAACTTGTGTTAAAGGGGGGTCCCAGCTAAATTTTAGGACTCTTAATTTTTTTAAGTGGCCTTGGAGAGTTTCCTTTCCACACCTAATCCAAGGCCCTAAATCCTAGTCTAGTTTTTGTCCCTTGCAAATGAAAAAGTCTAATTGATTTTTAAATTAAGTGTTAATTTTAGTGGCTTGATTTATCAGGGGTGCGGTAGTGAAACTATTTTTTTCTGAGACTCTTGCAAAAATGAAACTTATAAGAACACTGTCAAAGAAAACTTTACACTAATCCTTCAAATGAAAAGAGTTTCAAGAAATAAAAAACATGAACAATCATTCAAACCTAAAGATGCATTCTTTTCTCCTTTCCATGCAAACTGCACAATGCAACTTTCAAGTGAAACAAAAGAGAAAATCAAAGAATTTTCTTTCTTATTCTTGTTTTGAAATTATTTCAAGATGAGAAGAAAACACAACCCTATGCTAATTATTTTTTTCTTTTTCAAATAACAATGCAAAGCAATGCAAAGAAAGAAAGAGACCTAAGTAGCTTAAAAACTAGGTTTTATTTTATTTTATTTTATTTCAATCAAATAAAAGCTAACAAAATATGCTAAAATAAATTACAAAATACACGATTCATGGCCCCCGGCCATGAGGGGGAATTGTTTTTTAAAATGCAACTCATTTTTCTTAAAATTCAAGGTAAAAAATTGATTGGAAACACAATAAGACAAAGAGATCTATACAAGAGGATTTATTTGCAATTTCATAAACAATCTGAACCTTGAACCTAGCCAAAAAATGGTCAACAGAGGCCTCTAGAATTTAGGAATACCTGAGGAACCAAATGTTTCATAAAAGAAAAGGATTTTTTTTTAGAAAACCCCTCAAGATGACAGACACATGTGCTATTCATATTCATAATGCGTATGTACACATGTTGTGTATATACTAGAATGCATATGTACGCGGTTTGGGTATAGAACAGGGCACGTACGTGACTGAAAATTGTCAAAAGAAAGAGAAAGATTCAAAAATACCACCCAAATTAGGGAAGTTGGTAAGCACTTGGAAGGTGACCAGAGACCCAAACAAACTCAGAACACTAAAAAAAAAAAAATAATAACAGGAATTCAAGCCAAAAAAAAAATCTCCTAACAAGACCCTAGAGAGATTGCCCAGTAGAGTCGCCAATTCTACTATGGGAAAAAAACCCCTAATTTGGGTCTAGCGACTAGGCAGAGCCTTAACATCTTAAAAGATAGAAAATATTCTATTCTACCCAAATCCAACAAGACCTTACGATAATTAAGGGAAAATAAAGAAGATTGAAATGTGTACCTTAAGTCCTTACGACTGTTGTCGATCCCTTCTGATTGTTGTTCATTCCAAGATTGTAGGCCTCCTCCCAAAGCTGGCCTGAAACAATTCTACAAAACAAACTATGACATCATATGCAGAACTATCAACATCATCTAAAGGGTTAGTTATTCATGAAAACATTCATAAACACAAATACATAGACATAAAGATCTAGGACAAGAGGTTTTCTCTTTTATTAATAACAAAATTGGAAGTTACAACTTGAGTTTTGTTGGTGTCGCTCCAAGAACCTTGCATGGGTTCCTCTACTTTGTCTCCAAGTGCACTATTCCCAATATTATCCTCACCACCAACATGCCAATACAAGGGAAAAGGATGGATGGTATACGGAGCATGGATGGAAGGGAATGTCAAGGATGAAACTCAAAGAAAAATGTAGAAGGATTGGAATACAAGGGAGAAAATTTAGTAGAGTTCTCTTGCCTCTTGTTTGATATATCCAAATGACCCCCCTAGGGCCATATTTATATGAGAAAATGATGGTTAATTCATTTCCAGAAGGGCTACAGAAGGTAAGATGGTTGCAAAACCTAAGATAGCCCGTAAAATCCGTCGGAAAGTGCATATTTTATATTTTTTTGTCACTTTTTAGAGTACACGCATGATTTCAATTATGCAGCAAGCGTGTGTATGTGGGATTTTAGGCTTGCAGCTAGTGTATGCATGCATTTTGCCTATGCATCAAGTTTTGTATGCCATGCAAAAACTTGGTTTTTGAGAAGAACTCTAGAAAAAAGTGTTGGAAAATGTATGAATGAGTAGGCCAACATAAGAAATGCATAGTAGTTTCATTTTGAGTTATAACACTTCCTCATAGGCCCCAAACTCCCTTTTCTTTCCTTTCTCTCTCCCCTCCATATGCAGGTTTCACACATAACTTCGGCAAGTTCTCAACCTATCCTTTTGTTTATTCTGTTAGAAGGAAACTTGTGGGTCAATCCTAGGGACGCGTGGTGATCTTTCCTACTGTCATCTATATTACCTCTTCATATCCCTTTTGTCATCCCTCCATACTTCCAATCATTGGGGTGGTTAGTTTGTTGAAATACCAACTCCCCCTCATTAACTGACTTGTCTTGTTATCCGGGCTAAGTTAAAATAATCTGAATGTTTCCAATTAATATTTTCGCAGGGTGGTTTGGGGTCCTTTAACTTAATAGAACTTCCCCTCATTCCTCTAGTGATATCATGGATAGTACTTTAAGGCTTCACCCATCATTCAACCATCGACATTTACAATTAAACAATAATACATTTACAATATTTGCAATCCATTGCATGGCAATCATAAATTATGATTAATTATAGGTTGGGGGGAACATGCGTGTTACACATATGTCCATATTATGATGGAATAGAATAAAGTTCTTGGTATTTCTCTTCACATAATTTGAAATTATTTAGTTCTATTAATAACATGTCTTGATTTAGTTTACAATGTTGTAGAGTAGTTTGCTACCTTGTTCTTGGGATAATTGAGCTCACTCCAAATAGATCACGATAGTCCTTTTATTTCATATGTTTTCATTTAATTTTGTAATTTGATTTCATGACAAATGTATTTCCTTTTTGCAAGTAGGTTTATTTTTATCAAAGCTTTCTAACAATAGTGTTGACTGGTCCAAATGCCCTGTCAAGTAGGTAAGGGAGAACACCCGATGGAAGTTCCCAATTAGACCTACTCTAGATTCGTGTAGCATTTCCAACCAGTATGTGGATCTGGTTTCCACTAAGAATCAAAAGAATAAAAAGGGAAAGACAATGAACTTCCCCTCAAAGGGTTCTAATTAATTCTAAATTTACTCTAAATTGAAATCAAACTAATCTAACGTAACTATTTCTAACCTGTCTTGTAGGAACAAAGTAATAGATGAGCACAACTTAAAATGATATTTTGATAGTAGAGATAGTTCATATCAGTCAATAATATGTTAATATAATGATAGTTCAAATATCATCTCAAATAATTGAAGAAGAGACATGTAACCTTATCCCTACACTCATTAGAAATCACAACAACATAAGAATTCTAAATATCAATCACATAGATAGTCCATATGATCACTACCTAGAAAACGTAAATCACAAATACAAGTGTATACTAGTCCCACATGCATTTGCAAATAATTATGACTTCAAAAATTCCTTTTGATATTCATATATTAATAAATAAGAGTATTACCAGACTATACAATGGGAAAAATTCCTTTATTACATCCAATGAGTCTTATTTAAAATACAAGAGTGACTCTTCAACTCTAGTGATTGTTCACTCTGTTTTCCCCTTTCATTTTGTCATTTTTCATTTCAAATTTCTTTTACATTTTTCAAAAATGAATATGTGTGTTGGCATAGGGGCAGACTCAGTTAAACACTACAACAATGCACCAACAAAACCCTAACTACTGGCCCTTTTGGCAACACCTGTGAAGTAGATGAAGTCTCACCCGAGGTAGAGGTAGGGGTGGTTGCAAGACTCAGTTGTCTACAACCATAGCTGGGACACAGATTTGTGATTATATTACTAAATACAACACTTAAGACCATTAGTTCCTTAATACAAAATCAATATTCACTTCGCTAGTAAAACAGAGCCTCCCAACATTCACAATGTATTCAAGCACTTAGCATATGTAAATCATCCATATCTAATAGATCAAGAACTAACCATGACTACCTGGATCAGATATAACATTCTTGCATATAATAAGCACAAAGCATAAGTAGATCTACCTAATCATATCAAATAACTTAACAAATCATACATAAACACATCAATACATCGCACAAAGAAGAGAAACACAGCATGTACGTGGTTCACCCCCACCCTGGGGATATGTCCACCAACTCTTCTTCTTTATTAGTGTCCTCAATAATCAGTTACAACACAGAGCCTCAAACCCTTCTTCGCATAAGACAAAAGATCTACGCATCTTGCTAGATCCTTCTTCCTTGCGCTACAACACAAAGCCTCTTGCACTTAACTCTGCAAGTCTCTCGCAGTCTTTCACAAAGAACTTACAATCCACTCTAGCACGTAGCCTATATGTCGATTGATCTCTATATCTATGCATATAGATATTGATTTATACATTTACAAAATATGCCTAAACATGAGTAAACCCATGGGTCGACATCCCAATCCCATTACATATTCCCAAAAACCCAAAAAGGGACCCAAAAGTGGGTCGAGATCCTGTGATCTCCACTTCATATTGTGCTCCTCCTTCGACAAGCTATCAAAGCCCTAAAATAGGTCAACATGACCAAGACTTGCCTAAAACTTGGTCAAGGGCCAATAGGCCCCCAACACTCACCTGTGACTCGTCCCGAGTCACTCTGGCCTGATCAGTTCTACCTCGAATGCTTTGAGCTTGGCTTGAGCTACTTCGACCTACTGTTGTGCTACGAACTCTTTCTCAATGAACTCCTGGATCACTGCATCATTTACTGGCCCTTCTAGGCGTTGTTTTGCTACGAGGACAACCTGCTCTAGATCTGCTCCTTGGTTTTCAACTTCGGTGAACAGTTGGCATGCCTTCTCTTGCACTGGTTGAAGTCATTCAGTGAATTCCATTACTTTACTTTGGATCATATGGATCTCTTGTTGGGCAGTGCGTTGCTCTTGATACCTCTTCATTCTTTCGATGGGTGATCAATCCTTCAGCTGCGCTTGTAGCGTGTATGCATGTTGCATTGCTTCCTTGAGCTACGACTCCAATGCCTGTAACTCTGGATTCCCCATGAGGTTTTCATATGTTTGAGCGCTCTAGTTACTCAGCTGCTTGCATTCCAAGGCAAGAGATTTTAATCTATCAATTACACTGCGGGTAGTAGCTTCCCTTTGGTCGCCAACATCTTGAGGGGTTTCAAGCACAGTACAAAGTTACAAATCCGCGATGCGCTGCTGGAGCTACTGGATTACTTCTTCAAGTTGTGCCACCTGCTGTGGGACTTGTTCTTTAGTTTTCACTTCTATAAGGGCTTAAAGGGCTCAGTCTCTCGGAAAGTCGCACCCTCCGGCATCTCCCATGCTATGAAGGTGATCAGTATGAGAATCCAATGGAAGTGGAACTCATATCCTTGGTCTTGCACTTCCTTGTAGTCCAGTTCTAATTGGTTCACCAAGTACTTTGCCCAATTCATTTGTAGGCCCTCTGCGCACTTCTATGCGAGGTCGACAACAAATTCGGTCACTTGGGTGGGTCGATTCTTGCAAACTAGTTTCCCTATGATCAGCTGACAGACTAGGCGAACCATGCTGCTCTGGATAGAGTCCCTTCTCGACATCACCATAAGTCTCTTTGATATTTTTTGCTAGTGCTCAATCTATGGTCTTTCTAGGGTAAAAGTCCTATGGGTCAGGTCCTTGCCAGTCCTCTCATCGATGATGCTTGCACACTTGTGGACATTCCTCTCTCTGATATGACTCTCTCAGTCATCAAATCAAGGAGAACTTTTTTTACGAATTATTCAACTGCAGTGAGCTCATCAGACATACATGCTCGGGAAAAAATAATCGGGATCGTGATGATCTTAGACACTGCACTAGACTAAATAACAAGAGCCCAATGATCATTGTATACAGTTACTAGTCTACAGGCTTCAAATTATCAGTTGGAAAAAGTGTTCTTCATGGCGCGATGAGATAAATAGGCAACTTGGCAATGGTTTTCTTGTAACAGGTATGAGGTGTCAGTAATCCTTATTCTATTCATTATGGCATGATCCAATGATCTAATGACGAACCTTTATTGCTTTTATGTCTGTTCGGAGTGGAGGTCGAATGGGTATATTGGTCCCAATGGCTATATTTCTTCGCCATGGTGAAGTGCCATGTGTCATTTTTCTGATATCCCGACGAAGCTCCAATTCTACAATTTGTCTGTCTGCGAAGTTTCGTCTAGAATCTTCTGTAATTTTTCAATCTTATCCCTCTTCTTACTTAGCTTTCTATCCTTCTTTCCAGTGAAATTCGTCTCAGTAGTCCATTTTCCATTTTGATTCTTATCTTTTTTAGACACAGTCACTGCACGCTGTTGAGGTTCTTTCCAAGGACTCGGGGATAATATTTCTTCTTTGTCTAGGGTAGGTGCTTCAGTCTTCTGTGAGTCCTCTGAAATTCTTATAGCTTCGATATCTGGGTTTCTAGTGTCAAATAGCTTCAATCTATTCTCTTGTTCTTCGATCAATTGTGTGATCCTTCTAGTCATGAATTCTTTTAACTCTTGTTTCTGTTGTTCCAAAACTTCTTCTTCTTCCCTTCATCTAGCTTGATCTCTATCAATCTAGGGTTTTCCCAGTAACCTGGTAAATGGGGCGTTGTCCTCAATAAATTTAATAATCTCAAAATCTTTTGTAGTCAAAGTTCCATTGGCATTCATAGATATCTGAGTTAGCTTTCCACATAGGTTTACCAGTTTTCCTTTGAATAATCCTATTCCTCCTAACGAAGGGATCATAGTAGGCCTCCCTATAGCTTCCCAAGTTCTCTCTGTCATGATATTCATCTGTGTTTCCTCATCTAGAACATAGTCAATGTCAAAGTCTCCTATTCTTAGTTTGATGCATTCTTTTTCTTTAAAGATCTCTAATAATATGACATGTCGGTGATCGTTCAGGGTTTCTTTCATCTGTGATAATACTTTCTATGATTCTTTCTGAGGCTCTTCTATCTCTGGATCTACCTTAGGGTTTTCCTAATTCAGATTCATTCTTTCAATCCTAGCAATCATTCTAGGGCAATCCAATACTTCATGGTCCATAGCTTTGCAACAGAGACAACTAGGTATTTTCCCAGGGAATTCTTTAGCAAGATGTCTCGGTTTCTTGCAACTGTAATAGAGGGTTAATCCTCTCTTTCTTTTAAATGATCCCCAACTTCTTCTGTACTACGCACTAGGATCATAGGAGCTAACCTGCAACAAATTCTTTCTAGGATCTTGCATCCATTTGTTAGTCCAAACATTCTTTCTATGCATAGGTATAACATATCTTTCATTATTCTTATCAGATCTACTCATATTAAGCCTTCTTTCATCTAACAATGCCCTAGTTTTCAAGCTAGGACAAAATCTACCAAACATACTTAGATCCATACTTTAGAAACAAACATTTTCACTAATCTTACTTTTACAGAGCACAAAGCTTTCAGATCTAGAACTTTTCTACTATTCTTACCTTTATCAGAGCACAAAGCTTACAGATCTTACCTCTTTTAATCAGAAAATTACACTTTTACCTTTCTTAGAGAACCAAGCGTTCAGATCTTGCTTCTCTTCTTCAGTATCGACCTTTTTTCTTCAAATCTAACCTCTTTTCTTGCAGATTTGACCTCTTTTCTTCATATCTGACCTATTAACTTGTAGATCTGACCTCTTTCTTTCTTAGCACAAAGCTTTGCAGGTCAAGTAGAATGTTGAGCACTAGGGTAACAGATCTACGCACAGAGCTTTCACGGTTTCAGATCAGATCTTTGCACAAAGCTTCTTCTTCTTTAGTTCCCTGCAATCACATTTTCAGGTCCCAGCAACAGAACCATTTGTTGGCATAGAGGCAGACCTGGGGTTCAATGCTACAACAGTGCACCAACAAAACCCTAACTACCGACCCTTTCGTCAACACCTGCGAAGCATATGAAGTCTCACCCAAGGTAGAGGCAGGGGTGGTTGCAAGACTAAAGTGTCTGCAACCTTAGCTGGGACACAAATATGTGATTATATTACTTAATACAACACTTATCACCATTAGTTCCTTAATACACAATCAATATCCACTTTGCTGGTAAAATAGAGCCTCGCGACATTCACAATGTATTCAAGCACTTAGCATATGTAAATCAACCAGATCTAACAGATCAAGCACTAAGCATGACTACCTAGATCAGATCTAACATTCTTTCATATAATAAGCACAAAGCATAAGTAGATCTACCTAATCATATCAAAGCACTTAGCAAATCATACATAAACACATCAATACATCACACAAAGAAAAGAAACACAACATGAACGTGGTTCACCCCCACCCTAGGGCTACGTCCACCAACTCTTCTTCTTTATTAGTGTCCTCAATAATCAGTTACAGCACAAAGCCTCAAACCATTCTTCGTATAGGACAGAAGATCTACGCAACTTTCTAGATCCTTCTTCCTTGTGCTACAACACAAAGCCTCTTGCACTTAAATATGCAAGTCTCTCACAGTCTTGCATAAAGCACTTACAATCCACTCTAGCACTTAGCCTCTTGCACTTAGCATTGCATCACATAGATGTCGATCGATCTCTATATCTATGCCTATAGATATCTATTTATACATTTACAAAATAGGCCTAAACATGGGTAAACCAATTGGCTGACATTCTAATCCCATTACATATTCCCAAAAACCCAAAAAGGGACCCAAAAGTGGGCTGAGATACCATGATCTCTGCTTTGTCTTGCGTTCCTCCTTCGATAGGCTGTCGAAGTCCCAAAATAGGTCAACATGACCAAGACTTGTCCAAAACTTGGTCAAGGGCCAACAATGTGGGAGTTCCAAAGAGGAGCTAAAGAGTCTCCTAGGTGGTTATTTTTTCCCTAAGGCAGTTCGCAAAACATATTCACTAAAAAAAAAAAATATCGACTCTTCCCATTGGTGTCGTCTTATGTTCCTCGAGTTATTCTGGGTGTTTCTGGTGTTATCCTACTGATTATTTTCATCTAATATTCTCCTCCTCTATCTCATATTTCCATCAATATATTCTCATCTTGATTTCGACTCATGTAGCTTGAGATTTGATTGTTGGAACATAGCATAGCCCATTCTTCAATGAAATTTGGGCCTCTTCTGTGTTCTACATTTTCTGAGAACTTTGACCTTCAATCTTTAAATTCTTTTTGTGTTATTATGATCTACTTTTTTCCATATTTCTGAAGATCTATCCTGGTCCTGATTGTTGATGATTGTAGCTTCGTGAGACATCCTCTAGGACACGTTCTCCTCTGATATTGAGTTGAGTCGACCTGTGAGAGAGCCCATGTGTTGGGTGTGCCCATGTGATGGGTGTGTTGTTCCTCTCTGGATTGAGATGAGATGATGTGTGCCCCTGTGTGGAGTGAGGATACCCATGAGATGGGTGTGTCGTTACTCTCTGGATTGGGATAAAATGATGTGTACCCCTGTGTGGGGTGAAGGTGCTCATGTGATGGGTGTGCATCAGACTATGGACTGAGTTGTTATGACATGTGGTCTCCTGCCTTGTGGACTTAGTTGAGTCAGGCTTGAGATGGTACTCCAGATTATTCTCCTATGGACTCAGTGAGATAGATATATTTTGAGTAGGATGTCCTTGTGGATGAGGATAGGTGGAGGTGCCCCTAGTGGCTGAGCAATAATGGATGTGTGAGATCCCTTGCTATATTGTTTGAGAGTAAGATTTACCTGTAACCCTAATTTTGATGTAAAGTGTATAGGTCAACGCCACCATATGTGAAAGATAATTAATGTTTACTGTAATAATTAATTATTTTCTGAGTTATTGAGGTCGACCCTGTTGTGCCAATAGACACCAATTTTTGTTTGTCCAGTATAGTATAAATAAAGGTGATTTCCCCATTTAGGAAACACAATTGTGACTTGTTATTTCAAAATTTCAGCAAGTACATTCTAGGGCTGAAGTGCGCACCTCTCTTGGGAACAAGTTTCAAGGTAGTAGAGAACCTCTTGTGTGCATTAAGGTTTCATGGTTGAAGGATCTTCTCTTGATAATATAGCAAATGATTCCTGGGTTTTTATCCCTTGTTGAGAAGGGTTTTCCCAGGATATTTCTTGTGTTCTTGTGCATGGTATTTCTTCTTGTGATCTTGGTTATTTCAGCAATTGTGAATGGTGTAGCTGCATTTGTTTATGGTTCAAGTACATGACTAAAATGAAATAAACCTCATGCTTGAGCCAATAATAGTGAAAATTCAACATGGTTTCAGAGCATAGGTATTGAAGAAGCCATTGCACAAGCTTCT
The DNA here is from genome assembly GCA_010110895.2 of Picea sitchensis. Lineage (NCBI taxonomy): Eukaryota > Viridiplantae > Streptophyta > Pinopsida > Pinales > Pinaceae > Picea > Picea sitchensis. The sequence continues at coordinate 243,252 of SNQJ01S0015000.1, read as the reverse complement.
AACAACCTTCCTCTCTCTTCTGCAAAACCATACAACCCCCCTAAGGTTTCCAGAAATTCATATCACCCTCTCTTTTTGGGTGTTCCAACACTTAATATTGAAACGTTGGGATACAAATTGCATAGGGGTGTACGACCTCCATAAACACACCTCCAACAACTCTCGGATTGCAATTCTGAGAATTTTCAATTCTTTTCCCTAGGGTTTCTAGGTTTCCACAATTTTCTGCAGAAATTTCAGAAATTTCAGTTTTAGGGTTTCTACAACCCATTGAAGAAGTTCTACAACTCACCAATGTTCCCGTGATTCTCTTAAGGCTTATTGTTGGCATTCATAAGTCCAACAAAACCTAATCTTTCTAGCCTAGCATAGCCATTAGGTTTCCTAGCCTAGTTGATAAGGGTTTGTGGAAGAATCTGCAAACCATGAAGAACAAAAATCTGTTGGAAGATAGGCTTGAGGAATCAAGAAACTTTAGACTACATGAAGAAGATTGGAAGACAGATCTAGAGCTACATTAGAGAGATGAATACATCAAAGATGAAACCTTCCTATTCATATCAACACTCTCAGGTATGCACTTGTATATATTATTTGTATCATTTTCATGAAGGTACTTGCAGGAGGAAGGAACCTTTGCTACAATTGTGGATCTAGAGGGATCTCAGTGCATTCAGAGGAAAAACACACTGGAAGTGAAGAGTCCAAGTTTAATTTTTTTAATTATCATGCCCCTAACCTACATTTCTAATTTTTCTACATTACAAGTAGGTGTTGTAGCTGTGACAACAATCCCTAAATTGTTTTGATTCTAGATATGTACTCATTATTCTCCTCTAGGTGAAATTCTTGTCTTGTTTCTTTTAAGTTGTTTTCTTGTTCTAGGCAGGTTAACAACAAAGGAAGATGTTTATCCTTCAGAATTCAAAGTGATTCACTTGACTCAGAGGGTGCCAAAAATGTTTGAGGAGGAAGAATAGAACCATCATTGAAGCAACCAAAGCAATGATACATGATCAACATCTACCTCTGATTCTATGGGCAGAAGCATCCATGACAAAAATATATGGTCAGAATAGGAGTCCTCAACAGATTTTAAAGAACATGACTCCTGAAGAAGCCTTCACCGGAGTGAATCCTAAGGTAGGACACTTCAGGATATTTGGGTGTCCAATATATCTTCATGTACCCAAAGAAAAGAGATCCAAGCTAGACCCCTCAGGAAGAAAAGAAACATTTGTGGGATATAGTGAATTTTCAAAGGCTTACCGAATCTACATGATGCAGGAGCATCACTTCACCCAACAACATGCCAGCTAGCCAACACATCAAGTGTGCATTCAATGGAGGAGACAGGTGCAACCCTCTCATTTTCAAAATTTGAATTTGAATTAAATGATTGTAAGGCTGGTAGAGCCAAAGCCATGCCTTTGCGCATGTAGTAGTTAGAGTCGCCTTTAATGGCTGACAACAGGATGAGACCTAGATCCGATTCAGACTAGACAACCATTGAATATCCATTCAATGTAATTTATGAGAGTAGGTAGCTTGGAGGGAAGAGCTCGAGGAGCCCCCCTTTTTGTAAAAAGATCTTTGTATCTAGAACTCATTAGTTTTTAAAAGAGAGTTAGTATTATTATTCTGTAAGAGAAAGAATAGGAGAGAAGAGAAGAGCACATAGTTGTTGCTACTGAACCATGTACAGGAGCACTTGAGTTAATATATGAAAGATTTGACTCAATTTCATGGTGTTGTCATGGTTACTGTTTATATCTTTTGAATGGTATGTTACAATTGCTTATATTTCTATGTTATGCATTTATTTCAATGCTTTGTTTATGTGTATGCTCTTGATTTCATGTTGAATGTATGAAACTTGAGAGGAAAGGAGAATGAGTTTAAACTGTTTCTCTTCTTGAGAAATCCTACAAGGAGTGCAGTGATAGTCCGTAAGGAGTGCATTGACGAGAGTCTGAGTTTTATCTCAGAGAAGCTCAAGAGGGACACCGTTGTTCTCATACCAATAGAAGTGCAGAGATAGCGTAGAGCCGTGCAAGGTGTGTGCAAGTGAGTGGACATCTTAGACTTTCCCAATCGAGGATAAAGGTTGAATAACTGTTGTTGCAAGGAGTGCATAGAGTTGAAGGGAAAAATAACTAGAGGTTATTTGTGAATGTCGCAAGGAGTGCGTGCAGGAAAACCTTTTGATCCTTTGAGTTTACAATAGAGGTTAAGCTCAGGAAGGATAGAGACTTGAAGTTCGGAGGAGGAACAAGGGTTGAAGTCACCTCACAGAGAACCAAGTTCAGGAGAAAAGATGCCAAGTAATTGGGTAGGAGTCTTTGAGAAGCACGAACGAACGATTGAAATTCTTAGGGGGAGGATTGCCAAAGTGTTGTGAGCTGTTGGATCCTGCAAACCAACAGAAAGAATTAAGGTCGAGTGCCTTTCAGGACATAGAAGATCAGGAGGACTAGTGGTCGTTGGATTCATATCAACGAGAGTCATTGATCTCGCACATGAATTTCATTATTTTGGAGTTCAGGGTTTGGAAGAAGGTTGTGACTCAGAGTCGAGAGTTGTAAACTCTTGATTCATGAAGTCCCGAGTTAATTAGGACCGTCAGATCATGGGAGGTTTAGAACCATTGATTTGTTGTGAGAAGCCATCATGATTTTGGTTATCGGGAGAAGGGTGGTGTTACATTCGTGTTCGCCAATACGTGAAATCCCAGGTGCCAAAACATTTGGGATCTAGACTTTAAGTCAGTGGTCACATCAGGGAAAAGTTAAGGGAGGAATCATTTTCCCAATAGCCTTTTTGGGTTTCGGGGATTGTCGAGTCAGAGGGAATCCCATCAAGGTTCACAAGGTCGTGAAACCCGAAAAAACCTTTTCGGTTAAAGGGCGTGGTCATAATTATTGGTCACGTG
>SNQJ01S0015000.1:219583-239422 GCA_010110895.2 Picea sitchensis | reverse complement strand
TTTTAATGGTTTTTTTTTTTTCAAATTTGGGTTTTGATTATATATTTTTAAGTGTATTGTTTTCATGGTATTATAGATTATGTTGTGTTTGGAGTCATAAACTACGATTTAAAAAGTAAGCATTTAAGGGTTGATTTGATGATTTTGTTTGCAATAACCATGATTTTGATTACCACTTTAAAAAAATGTCATTTTAATACCCCAAATTTAAAATGGGTTCTACCGGTAGCAGTACATTTCAATTTGATGGTTGATTTTGAGGTTTTGGTTTTAATGGTACCGACTACTAAAAATACTATTTCAAAATATCTATAAATTCAACATTTTGAAAAAAAATAAAAATTTGTAACATCAATTTTTTATTTAGGTGTCGATTTGAAGGTTTTTATGAGCTATTGTATCAGTTTTAAAGACCATGTTTGAAAAATGTTGTATTTTTGACCCCGTTTGAAAAAATGGTGCTACCAGTAGAACCACTTTTTGATTTGGGGGTTGATTTTCATGTTTTTTGGGGAAAAATATGGGTTTTTTCGGCCAGAGTTCTCGTTTTGAGGTCACAGTTCTCATTAAGTTGGTAACTATGTTCTGAACGAGATAAGAGAAGAAATGAATAGGCTTGCATTTAAGAAGCAACAGGATGCAAGGATGCATTGGGTGTATGAGTGGCTGATGAAGAAGAAGGTGAAGTGGCCAGTCAAGGAATTATTGACCAGATGCCAACAAAAGTTGTTGAGAGGATGGCTAAGGAATGTTGAAAGCCTCAGAATTGAAGAGGAAGTGGTTCATATCTGTGAGCCAAAAGCTGGGAAGAGTCTCAATGATGAGGAGGAGAGATCAAGCAAAGATCTCAGAAACTGCCAAGTGGGCAGTGAGGAACTTTCAAGTTGCCAAGTGGGAAATGAGATAGGATCACTAGAGCATCTGATAGACTACCAGGTGGACAGAGAAGAAATCCCAAATTTCCAGGTGGGCAAGGGAGAGGAGATGAGACTGTTTGACAGTCTCATGAACTCATAAGTGAGTTCAAATCAGCAAGGAAGGCTGACAGAGGAGGATCAGAGGAGCATTCTGATCATTGGGGGAATTGAGATATTCCTACCAAGCAACCCAGTTGAGGCTAGAACTTATGTTGTAGACACAGAAGTAGGAGATGGATAGCTAGTAGTGACTATCGTAGAGGAAAAAGAAATGGAGCAGACATCAGAATCTACCCCAACAAAAGAAAATCATGCAGATAAGATGTTCACTCCATGGGATAAGGAGTTAGAGATACTGGAGGATTGGTTGAACCATACAAAGCCAATAGATGACTGCCATGAGTAGACAGCCATGCAGATTGTAGGAGAAGAACATTTGAAGAAATTGCTCAAAAATTTCAGCCAAGAAGTTGAACAGATGATGACTGTGGCGCTGAGGTTTGTAGTAGAAGATGACACAAAATTCCATTCTGGGGAGTAGCCGGAGAAAGCTGGAGTTGAACCAGCACAAGGAGAATAGGCAACAACAAAGTTGTCAAAGGAAGTGATTGAGCAGCAGGTCATTCAAGAGGAGACTAAAGAGATGGAGTCTACAGCAGAATGGCAAGTCAAGGAGAAGCTGAAAAGAAGGAAGCCTACCATAGTAGCAGGGAAGATGCAGTAGAAGCAAAGTAGTGGAGTAGATGGAAAAGTCCAAAGGATAGTTTTGGATCCAGGTGGATTTCAGCAAAACTGGGAAGCTCATGAGTAGGAGCTCATGAATTTTTTGCAGCAGTGGAGTATGATGCAGGAGAATCACTTCACCCAGCAATGCGCTAGCTAGCCAGCACATCAAGTGTGCATTCAATGAAGGAGAGAGGCACAACCCTCTCATTTTCAAAATTTGAATTTGAATTAAATGATTGTAAGGCTGGTAGAGCCAAAGCCATGCCTTTGTGCATGTAGTAGTTAGAGTCACCTTTAATGGCTGACAGTAGGCTAAGATCTAGATCTAATTCGGACTAGACAGCCATTGAATATCCATTCAATGTAATTTATGAGAGTAGGTAGCTTGGAGGGAAGAGCTCGAGGAGCCTCCTTTTTGTAAAAATATCTTTGTATCTAGAATTCATTAGTTTTTAAAAGAGAGTTAGTATTATTATTCTGTAAGAGAAAGAATAGGGAGCAGAGAAGAGCAGATAGTTGTTGCTACTGAACTGTGTAGAGGATAACTTGAGTTAATATATGAAAGCTTTGACTCAATTTCATGGTGTTGTCATGGTTACTGTTTATATCTTTTGAATGGTATGTTACAATTGCTTATATTTCTCTGTTATGCATTTATTTCAATGTTGTGTTTATGTGTATGATCTTGATTTCATGTTGAATGTATGAAACCTGAGAGGAGAGGAGAATGAGTTTCAATTGTTTCTCTTCCTGAGAAATCCTGCAAGGAGTGCAGTGATAGTTCGCAAGGAGTGCATTGACAAGAGTCTGAGTTTTATCTTAGAGAAGCTCAGGAGGGATATCGTTGTTCTCATACCAATAGAAGTGAAGAGATAGCATAGAGCCCTGCAAGAGTCGTGCAAGGTGTGCACAGGTGAGTGGAAGTCTTAGACTTTTCCAATTGAGGATAAAGGTTGAAGAACTGCTATTGCAAGGAGTGCACAAAGTTAAAGGGAGAAATAACCAGAGGTTATTTGTGAATTCCCCAAGGAGTGTGTTCAGGAAAACCTTTTGATCCTTTGAGTTTACAATAGAGGTTAAGCTTAGGAATGATAGAGACTTGAAGTTCGGAGGAGGAACGAGGGTTGAAGTCACCTCGCAGAGAACCAAGTTCAGGAGAAAAGACGCCAAGTAATTGGGCAGGAGTCTTTGAGAAGCAGAAATGAACGGTTTAAATTCTCAGGGGCAGGATTGTTGAAGTGTCGTGAGCCACTGGATCTTGCAAACCAATAGAAAGAATTAAGGCCGAGTGTCTTTCAACACTCAGAATATTAGGAGGAGTAGTGGTCATTGGATTCAGATCAACATGAGTCGTTGATCTCGCATGTGAATTTCGTTGTTTCAGAGTTCGGGGTTTGGAAGAAGGTTGTGACTCGAAGTCCAGAGTTGTAAAATCTTGATTCATGAAGTCCCAAGTTAATCAGGATCATCAGATCACAGGAGATTCGGAACCGTTGATTTGTGGTGAGAAGCCATTTTGATTTCAGTTATCGGGAGAAGGGTGGTTTTACATTCGTGTTTGCCGATACACGAAATCTTGGGTGCTGAAACATTTGGGCCCAAGACTTTAAGTCCATGGTCACATCAGGGAAAATTCAAGGGAGGAATCAATTTCCCATTAGCCTTTTCGGGTTTCAGGGATTGTCGAGTCAGAGGGACTCCCATCAAGGTTTGCAAGGTCATGAAACCCAAAAACACCTTTTCAGTTAAAGGGCATGGTCATAATTGTTGGTCACATGGGTGAGAGTTGGAACTTAGTGCTTACTTTCATAGGTGTAACTCCTAAGGACCTGTTAATACACACTTGTGTGTGGAAGATTTCTTGTGGGAAATCAAAGAGTCAATCAGACTCACTCGGAGATTAAGAACGATCCTAAGACCGGGAGGTTGCAGAGAACCTGCTGAGGTAGGGGTGTTGCACTAGAAGTGGTATCAGATATTTTAATCTGTATATTTCAGACGGAAGAGAAGAGGAAGACAAAGTGTTGATGCTCTGTGCATGGAGATTAGTTTGCATGTAGGCAACAGACATTCGATAGCCAGGTGGGCTGAATCAGAAGAACCAATCACATTCTTGAGAAAGAAGGATGGCTACGGAAGGCCATGAACGTGGTCCAAGAGAAGACCATGAGCAGAAAAGCAAGGCTGAGATGGACAAAGAGATCAATGAGATAAGAGCAGAAATGAATAGGCTTTCATTTAAGATGCAACAGGATGCAAGGATGCATTGGGTGTATGATTGGCCCATGAAGAAGAAGGTGAAGTGGCCAGTCAAGGAATTGTTGGCCAGAGGACAGCAAAATATGTTGAGAGGATGGATGAGGCATTTTGAAAGCCTTAGAGGGGAAGAGGAAGTGGTTCATATCTGTGAGCGAGAAGCTGGGAAGAGTCTCAGTGATGAGGAGGAGAGATCAAGCAAAGATCTTAGAAACTACCAAGTGGGCGATGAGGAACTTTCAAGTTTTCAAGTGGGAAATGAGATGGGATCACTGGAGCATCTCATAGACTGACAGGTGGGTAGAGAAGAAATCCCAAATTTCCAGGTGGGCAAGGGAGAGGATATGAGACTGTCTGATAGTCTCATGAACTCAGAAGTGAGTTCAGATCAGCAAGGAAGCCTGACAGAGGAGGAATAGAGGATCATTCTGATCATTGGGGGAATTGAGATATTCCTACTAAGCAGCCTAGTTGAGGCTAGAGCTTGTGTTGAAAACGCAACAACAGGAGAAGGACAACTAGCAGTGACTATCGTAGAGGAAAAATAAATGGAGCAGACATCATAATCTACCCCAACAGAAGAAAATCATGCAGATAAGATGCTCACTCCATGGGAGAATGAGATAGAGATGCTGGAGGATTGGTTGAACCATCCAAAGCCAGTAGATGACTGGCATGAGTAGAGAACCATGCAAATTGCAGGAGAAGAGAATTTGAAGAAATTGCTCAAAAATTTTAGCCAAGAAGTTGAACAGATGATGACTGCGGCACCGAGGTTTGCAGCAGAAGATGATGCAAAATTCTAGTCCGGGGAGCAGCTAGAGAAAGCTGGAGTTGAACCAGCACAAGGAGAACAGGTAGTAGAAAAGATGTCAAAGGAAGTGACTGATCAACAGGTTAGTCAAGAGGAGACTACAGACCTGGAGTCTGCAGTAGAATGGCAAGTCAAGGAAAAGCTGAATAGAAGGAAGCCTGCCATAGTAGCAGGGAAGATGCAGCAACAACAAAGTAGTGGAGCAAATGGACAACTCCAAAGGAAAGTTTGGGATCCAGATGGATTTCAGCAGAACTGGGAAGCTCATGAGCAGGAGCTCATGAATTTTTCACAACAATGGAGTATGATGCAGGAGCATCGCTTCACCCAGCAACGCGCTAGTTAACCAGCACATCAAGCGTGCATTCAATGGAGGAGAGAAGCGCAACCCTCTCATTTTCAAAATTTGAATTTGAATTAAATTAATGTAAGGTTGGTGCAGATAAAGCCATGCCTTTGCACATGTATTAGTTAGAGTCGCCTTTAATGGCTGATAACAGGCTGAGATCTAGATCTGATTCAGACTAGACAACCATTGAATATCCATTCAATGTAATTTATGAGAGTAGGTAGCTTGGAGGGAAGAGCTCGAGGAGCCCCCTTTTTGTAAAAAGATCTTTGTATCTAGAATTCATTAGTTTTTAAAAGAGAGTTAGTATTATTATTCTGTAAGAGAAAGAATAAGAGAGCAGAGAAGAGAATATAGTTGTTTCTACTGAACCATGTACAAGAGCACTTGAGTTAATATACGAAAGCTTTGAATCAATTTCAAGGTGTTTTCATGGTTACTGTTTATATTTTTTAAATGGTATGTTACAGTTGCTTATATTTATCTGTTATGCATTTATTTCAATGTTGTGTTTATGTGTATGATATTGATTTCATGTTGAATGTATGAAACCTGAGAGGAGAGGACAATGAGTTTCAATTGTTTCTCTTCCTAAGAAATCCTAGAAGGAGTCGAGTGATAGTCCACAAGGAGTGTGTTGATGAGAGTCTAAGTTTTATCTCAGAGAAGCTCAGGAGGGATACCATTGTTCTCATACCAATAGAAGTGCAGAGATAGCATAGAGTCGTGCAAGGTGTGCGTAGGCGAGTGGAAGTCTTAGACTTTTCCAACCGAGGATAAAGGTTGAAGAACTATTGTTGCAAGGAGTGCACAGAGTTGAAGGGAGAAATAACCAGAGGTTATTTGTGAATGTCGCAAGGAGTGCATGTAGGAAAACCTTTTGATCCTTTGAGTTTATGGTAGAGGTTAAGCTCAGGAAGGATAGAGACTTGAAGTTTGGTGGAGGAATGAGGGTTGAAGTCACCTCACAAAGAACCAAGTTCAGGAGAAAAGACACCAAGTAATTGGGCAGGAGTCTTTGAGAAGCACGAACAAATGGTTGAAATTCTTAGGGGGAGGATTGTCGAAGTGTCATGAGCCATTGGATCTTGCAGAATGGTGGAAAGAATTAAAGCCGAGTGTCTTTCAACACTCAGAATCTTAGAAGGAGTAGTGGCCATTAGATTCAGATCAACGAGAGTTGTTGATCTCATGCGTGAATTTCGTTGTTTCAGAGTTCGGGGTTTGGAAGAAGTTTGTGACTCGAAGTTGGAGTTGTAAACTCCTTATTCACGAATTCCTGAGTTAATCAGGACCATCATATCACAGGAGGTTTAGAACCGTTGATTTGTGGTGAGAAGCCATTGTGATTTTGGTTATCGGGAGAAGAGTGGTGTTACATTCGTGTTCACCAATACGTGAAATCTCAGGTGCCGAAACATTTGGGCCCCAGACTTTAAGTCAGTGGTCATATTAGGGAAAATTCAAGGGAGGAATCAATTTCCCGTTATCCTTTTTGAGTTTTGGGGATTGTTGAGTCAGAGGGACTCCCATCAGGGTTCGCAAGGTTGTGAAACCCAAAAACACCTTTTCAGTTAAACGACATGGTCACAATTGTTGGTCACGTGGGTGAGAGTTGGTGCTTAGTGATTACTTACATAGGTGTAAATCCTAAGGACCTGTGGATACACACTTGTGTGTGGAATATTTCCTGTGGGGAATCAAAGAGTCAATCAAACTCACTCGGAGATTAAGAATGATCCTAAGACCATGAGGTCGCGCATAACCTGCTGAGGTAGAGGTGTTGTGCCACTACATCCCTGGACAGAGATAGATTGAGGTAAGCAGAGATGTCATCTTTGAAAAAGAGATATCCTTTCGAAGATCTAGAGAATCTCATATGGATATTGACAGCGATACAATACCTTCTCCCCCTTCAACAGTTCATAGGGAGACATACATTGTTCTAGTTGATCCAGTTGTTCCAGTTGATCCAGTTTCTCCAGTTGATGTTCCTAGAGACATTGCAGTAGGGAATAAAAGACCTACCTGGGATCGAAAAACTCTGCAGGAGGCAGAGGGACATGCAGATCCTCAAGGAAAATTCCGAGAGAGAAAGAGACCAAAGATATTTTTGAGTTGTTTTTCATCCATGAGCCACATCATTGATACTGATCCTTCTTGTCATGGAGAAGAGACAGGTCAGCAGGTATGGAAAGATGCCATGGAAGAAGAGTATTAGTCAATATTGAAGAATGATGTGTGGGATATTGTTCCGAGACCAGAAGGGAAGTATGTAGTAACTTCCAAGTTGATCTATAAAATCAAGCATGAAGCTGATGGAAGTGTCGAGAAATAAAAAGAAAGATTTGTATCCATAGGATTGTCACAGGTGGAGGTAATTGATTATGAGGATACATTTCTCTAGTAGCTCGATACACCTCCATCTGTACTATCATTGCAATAGATGCATTCATGGGTTGGAAACTACATCAGATGGATGTAAAGACAACATTTCTCAATGGTGAGATTAAGGAAGAAGTTTACAACAAGCAACCAAAAGGATTCATGATACACAAAGAGAAATATAATGTGTACAGGTTGAAGAAAGCCCTATATGGACTAAAGCACACACCTCGTGCTTGGTACGAGAATATGGATGGATTCTTGATGAGTTTGGGCTTCAACAAAAGTGTTTCTGATCCAAAACTATATTATCACATTGTTGGCGACGAGTGCCTGATCTTGGTCCTATATGTGGATGACTTATTCCTCACTGGTTCAGAAAGACTTATTGTTGAATGAAAGAGAGAAGTGACTTCTGAATTCGAGATGAAGGACCTGGGTATGATGCACTACTTCTTGGGACTAGATGTATGGTAGAGGACTGATGAGATTTTCCTAAGTCAAGGAAAATATACAGTGGAGATATTGAAGAAGTTCGGTATGACAGACTACAAATCCATGCCTACATCGATGGTGATGGATTTGAATAAAATGAATGATGCTTCTATTGATTCAAGCGAGATTGATCCACATTTATACCGACAACTGATTGGATCATTGATGTATCTGGTTAACACCAGACCTGATATATGCTATGTAGTGAATGTACTTAGTCATTTCATGAGTCAGCCAAGACAGACTCATTGGATAGTAGCAAAACATGTATTGAGATATCTACGAGGCACAGTTGGATATGGCCTGAGATATGCCTCCAATGTAGACATGAGTTTTCAGGGATATGTCGATGCAGATTGGGCAAGAAGCATAGTGGAACATAAGAGAACATCTAGTTGTTTTTTTACCTTCGGGTTTGCCATGGTTTCCTGGTGCAATAGGAAATAGAGCTCTGTGGCCTTGAGTACTGCAGAAGTAGAGTATATAGCATTGAGTGTGGAAGTCCGTGAAGTGGTGTGGCTTCGCAAGCTCCTTACAGATTTATTTGATCATGAGATGGATACTACCATTATTCATTTTGATAACCAAAGTTGTGTGAAGATCTCTGAGAATCCTATGTTTCACGATAGATTGAAACACATTGAGATAAAATATCGTTATATCAGAGACATGGTGCAGAGAAAAGAAAAACACATGCAGTACCTTCCTACACATGAGAAGATTGTAGATATATTCAACAAACCACTTGCCAGGATGAAGTTCGAGTACTTTCGTGAGAGACTTGAGATGGTGGAGAATGACTCCCTAGCTGATAGGGAGTGTTGATGATTGCAACTTCATGATACATCCTCTAGGACACATTCTCCTCTGAGACTGAGTTGAGTTGACCTGTGAGATTGCCCATGTGATGGGTGTGTCGTTTCTCTCTGGAATGATATGAGACCATGTGTGCCCTTGTGTGGGGTGAGGATTCCCATAAGATGGGTGCTTCCTTCCTCTCTATATTGATATGAAATGATGTGTACCCCTATGTGGGGTGAAGGTGCCCATGTGATGGGTGTGCATCAGAATCTAGACTGAGTTGTTATGATGTGTGGTCTCCTACCTTGTGGACTCAGTTGAGTCAGGCCTGAGATGGTACTCTACATGATTCTTTTGTGGACTTAGTGAGATGGAGATTTGTTGAGTAGGACAGCCCTGTGGATGAGCACATGTGGACATGCCCCTAGTGGCTGAGCACTAGTGGATGTGTGAGATCCCTTGCTATATTGTCTGAGAGTAATATTTACATGTAACCCTAATTGTGATATAAAGGGTATAGGTCGGCCCCACCATATCTGAATAATAATTAATGTTTATTGTAATAATTAATTATTTTTTGAGTTATTGAGGTCGGACCTGTTGTGCCAATAGACACCACTTTTGGTCTGTCTAGTCTAGTATAAATAAAGGTGATTTCCACATTGAGGAAACACACAATTCACTTGTTATTTCAAAATTTCAGCAAGTACATTCTAGGGATGAAGTGTGCACTTCTCTTGGGCACAAGTTTCAAGGTAGTATAGCACTCTCTTATGTGAATGAAGATTTCATGGTTGGAGGATATTCTCTTGAGAATATAGCAAAGGATTGTTGGGTTTTTCTCCCTTGTTGAGAAGGGCTATCCTAGGATATTTCTTGTGTTCTTATGTATGGTATTTCTTCTTGTGATATTGGTTATTGCAGCAATTGCGAATGGTGTAGTTGCATTTGTTTATGATTCATGTACATGACTAAAATGAAATAAACCTCATGCTTTAGCCAAGCATAGTGAAAATTCAACACTGATTTTGTTTCCTGTAGCCTCGGATATGGTTGTTTGAAGTCTGCATAGTCCATTTTCCCCCCAAATTTTTGGCCTCATCTTCTCTATGATTTTTTATATTTTATATCCATTTTATGACCTAATGACCTCTTCCATTGCATTCCTATGCTCGATACCTTTCCAAATAGGTATTTTAGATTCAATTTTGACACTTGTAGCCCAAGATAAATCCATTTAAAAAACGTTTCCTAAATGTGGTCATGAAGAGTTGGTCGGGTCGGGAAGGAGCTAATTGGATCAGAAAATTTTTGTCGGGACAGGAAGATATGGTTGGATTTGAAAGGTTTGATCGAAAGGATTGGTCTTCAAGAGGAAGAGATGATCAAAAAGAGGTCATCAGAAAGGGGTCATCATCGAAAGGATTAGATCGAAAGGAGATGGTCAAGTCAGAAGGAGGTGATTAGGCTAAAAAGAGGTTGATAGGGATGGAGCTAATAAAAAAGTGTTGTTCTTCATTTGTAGGGGTTGATTGGAAAAAAACTGATCGAAAAGGGTTGATTGTCATTAGAAATATTGATCAGAATGACATGTAGCATTTTAGAATGGATGAATTCTGATGATGAAGAGGGATCTAAGATTAAATGTGAGCCCAACGAGATAAGTGACATGATCCATGTCAGCATCCATGTTAGTTCCATGTCATATGGAACTAATGATAGGAGGCCACATGGATGCCACATGCTAATGCGGTGGAAAAGGTGGATGAAGGCCTTGGAACTTTAGGAGGCCACACATTTTGATCTGGGGATCGAATTTTTGCATGGTTACATCCGTTGGAAATATCTTGATGAGTGGAATCCAACTGTGATATTTATGTATAGAAAATGATCAAATAAAATAATGGGAAATTTTGACACCTCACAAGCCTAAGAGAGGTTAGGGGGTTGGGTGTGTAACAACAACCAAGGGTATGAAGATAACATGTCATGTGACAAATCAATGTTACAAATAGTGAAAAATGGTAAGATGATATAGATGTCAATCGGAAATAGCACACATGCCAATCTAGTCAAGATGAACATCTCATAGGACAAACCTGCTAAGATTTCAAATATAGGGAATATGATCAAGTCAAGGAATATGTCCTTATGCCTTACCACAATGTGTGATACTGATTCTGATAGATAGTGAGAAGACATTGGGATATGACACAATGAATAACTTCATCCATGAATCTCAATAGAACTTGGGCCTGGGTTTTTCGAGAGAGAGAGAAGGCCAAAAGAGGAACCCGATAGAGATCAATCAAAGAGGCTTGGGGATAGGCCTGCGAGAGAGGTGGATCTGATAGATTTGGGAGATTAGGATCTCAAGGAAAATTTAATCCAAGATAATTCACTTATCGATGAGAGATAACCTAGTAAGGATCAAAGTTCTGGACAAGGATCAAAACTCCAGCCTCATCACCACAATGGTGATAAAAATACAAATCTGGATGAGGCTTGGGAAAGACAAGGCTTATTTGATAATGTTTATCATTGGATTCAAATTGAAAACAATATCTAGATAGAAATAGGTCTAGGAAAGACGAATAAGGTCAATGGATTCCCCCCACATGCATCTCAAGGCTGGAGCAATCATGTGAAGAAAGTGATCCTGTGAACCTGATCCTACAACCATAGACTCAAAAGATGAGATAAATCATGTGAATAAAAGGAGGCTTTCCAATATATCATAAAACTTATATTTCCCTCCTTCAAGCAAACATCATAAATGAGTGTTGGGTCTATTAAAATATAATCATAGATCGTTGTAGATAAGTTTCATGAAAAATGCATGTGCTAAGTCCCAAACTCAAGAGAAGGATTAGTGATTGTGTGATTGAATCTAAGAGTCTGAAACCAAAGAGTGTGATCATATACGAGAGAACAAAGATGAATATATTAAGCACAACATGCAAGAAAGAGAATGAAAACTTTGAATTAGTCATTCAAAACAATCAGCAACAACTAACTCATTCAAGACATACAATAGAACATCAAACTATACAACCTCAGAATCATCAAGAACTTCAAAATCTGCAAAAGGTTCAAATATAAGGTGTCAATTCCAACATACAAATGTCAACAAAACTTCATAGGTGAAGACGCATCATGGAGACATTTGAAATCATAATATAAAAAAGAATGGTCAACCTCCATCAATACAATCATCCATAGAGATCAAACCTCCAACTCCCTCACAGTAGATGAAGAATAAGCATTCGATTATAGTAGTAAAGAATTAGGCATTAGAGTTCAAATTTTAGAAGGGGGGGCTTTCCTTTTGCTTGTAAAAGAAAAAGTAAAGGGGAGTCGTGGCCTCAACAAATATGAATCATGATTCAAGGGAAAATTGTCTCATCCATATCAAAAGATAACTTGGTGACAATGGGGTCTTAGTAAGCATGGTGGTTCTCAAGTACATG
Organism: Picea sitchensis; assembly: GCA_010110895.2. Lineage (NCBI taxonomy): Eukaryota > Viridiplantae > Streptophyta > Pinopsida > Pinales > Pinaceae > Picea > Picea sitchensis. The sequence continues at coordinate 227,209 of SNQJ01S0015000.1, read as the reverse complement.
GTCATTTCTAATATTGAATTAGTTTTGTTAGAGTTTATGAAGTGTTGATCTGAAATGATCTTTTAAAGACTATGGTTGAGTTTTAAGCATGAGTTCATTTACCAATTAAGAATTGATGAAAGAAGAAGAAATTAATGAGATATTATAACAGCCATAATAAGAAATGCGGATCAGAATGTAAGTGCAAAGAGCAACAAACCATAACAACAAAGTTGTTAATGAAGTTCAACAATATTGCCTACATCTCTGGGCCTTTGCCCTAGTGGGTAAGGCTTTCTTATTTCTCTTCAATGCTCCAAACATAGATAAAAAAAGTGTCAAATGGATTACAAACTAGTCTAGATGTGTTCTGCTCAACCTCAAGAATCCAACACAATGGCACTGAAAACGGTTGAGCATAGCTCCCAGAATTGGCCCGCAAAGTTCCCTTCCTCAATGGATTCCCTGCATAAAAATGACTTTGGCTTTCAAATTCATCAACATTTCTCATGTTTAGAACCTCTCTAATGCTGCTAAGAACCCCTGGTTTATATATATTTGAAGTGGGTATCAACCTCCCAACTTCCTCCCAAGATCTGGCCTCAAATCAGGCTTGAGATCTCCCAATAATGGTCAAAATCCATTAAAAACAGGCTTAACTCAGCATAAAAATCTTAACATAAGGTAAAAAACCCAAAATTCGAAATATTACAAGGTGCAACCCCCTATCTTTGGGCTCTAGGTCACATGCGCTCTGCCATGTGGCTGAGGGCTAGTAATTGGCATGCTAGCCCCCTTGATTCTGGGTCCTGGTCATGTGGCGATGGCCCATGTGGTCAGGATCTTACCTCTCCATGCCCACATATGGTTAAGCCCTAGATTCATAGCCTTTAGTCGGTCGGGGTTGGCCCCCACCGACCGAGGCCTATCCCAGACAACTGCCACCACAAACACATATATGAAATATGTCATTTGGTTAACAAGACCCACCATTAGCACAACAAGTTATCCCTAGGAGTTAGTCTGTTGCACCCACGGAGGTTGGGGGTTTGAATCCCTCGGAAGCCATAACGAATTTTTGAACTAGCCAATATTGGCAAAATCTGGGGTGCCATGTGGCACCCTCTGATTGGCCACGTGTCACCCTGTGATTGGACTGTACCACACAATAACCAACACAGTCAAAAATCCAGTCACCTACCACGTCACTTTCGTACAACCAAGTCACCTTTCCAGTCATCTGCCATGTTACCTGTTGTACCACCATGTGTCGTGCCACATCATCATCCATATTGCACAATCACCATGCCACATCAGTGTCTGTACAGTGTAGTTGTCGTCCATACTGCCACATGTTAACTTTCCATTGGGCCACATCATGTAAGAACTACCATGTGTCAGCCTGTTATTGGGCCATGTCATGTATGGATAGCCACGTGTCATCCGTATAGTGCCATGTGTCAAATCCGTACATGTGCTAACTCAGCCCGAAAATGCCAAATTTGAGTGACATGTGTTACCTCCTGGTGATGACAAGTCAACATGATGACATCATCATGACATCATGTTGACGTCACCTATCATACTGTTGACATCAGCATTACGGCCTGTTGACTTTGACCAATTGACTTTTTTGTCTGTTTGGGAAATCGATCAAAACACAATATCTTTCACATACGACGTCCATTTGCGGAAAAAATTACATGGTCGAAATCAGTGCGACGAGACGGAAGCAATGGCGCTAGTTTCATCTGATTACTAGAACTTTGATTTTTAGGTCTTCCTAGATCCATTTTGGATCATGGCTCCCCACTAAGACCTTTTGGTCCTCCAAAAGGGTATTAACCAATCATCAAGTGCGGGATAGGCTGCCCCACTTGTTCTTTGTCTTTAAACTATGTCCTATGCACTTGTCTCATCAATATCAATTGCAAAACAACCATGACAACTGACATCATATTGTTAGCCACTTGTACTCTTTCACATCTTACTGAAGCCACTACCATCCATGTTGAAAACATTAGCAGCAATAACATCAGAAATATGACTGCAAATGAGCTAATATGTTTGTAGTACTTGCACAACATTAGCTTATCTTGAAGAAAATTATGATTGGACTTCCATTCTACAACCATCTCATGTTCATGCTTAAGATCAATTGCTTGATTTGCACAATTATAGGTGTGTTGCTTGCATAAGTTGCCTTCCTTAATTGTTCCATTATTTGTAGAGATTGATTTTCCTTTAAGTGATGAACATATACAACATATTCATTGCCTTCTTTGGTTATGTGATATTGATTATGTTCCCTGTAGAATATTGCTTTGCGATCATACAAATAATGACTTTCTAAGACCATTCCACATTCATTGAGTGGCACCACATCACATGTTACCTCATCCACAAACTTTGATGAAATTGCAAACTTTAAAGTGCATTGCTTTGTTATGTGCAATTTATGATTGTTTCTTATCCATTTAAGTGAGTAAGGTTTATGATGCATCTTAGTGTTTAATCCCAATTGTTTAACCACTTCCTCTGAAATCAAGTTATATTAAGATCCACTATCTATCAATGTATCGATCTTGGTATGTTTCATTATCACCCTTATGTGAAACAATTTGCATCTAGAATAATATCGATCACCAATTTTACCTGTCAAATCACCTGCTGTGATTTTAGTCTCATCACCATAATCATATCCCAAATTTGTTGGTCATGTTGCTACTGCAACTATTTGCCTCCCTTTCCTCTCTTTGAACCACTTTGGTCTCTTCTCTAGGTGCAATTGCCAACAATGGTCATCATGAATTTCTTTATTGCAATGCTTTCAAGAGAACTTCTCTTCCCTTCTTGTCGTCGAGTTTTCTTTCTTTCCATTCCCCTTCATTTTGTCCTCTTTACTTGAAGACGATTCCCCTGATACACCAACTCTTGTTTTCCCTGCTTCAATGTATGTTACTTGAAAAAAATCCTCACCGATATTAGTAGGTCCAAACATAAATAAAGTGTTACAAATATGTGCAGGTAAAACTCCTATATAATTCATAAGAGTTTCTTGGGTATGTAATGGAATATTTAACATTAATTCCATCTTACAAAATTCATCTGTGTATTCTTGCACTATTTTTCCCTTTCTTAGTTTAAGACCTTGCCATTCAATTAAATCCTTATCTTTATAACCCGAAGGATAAAATTGATTTCTAAGTGCAAAAAAAAAATGTTTCCATGATGGAAATACATTACCCACTTGTTGCATGCCATTTTTCAACTTACACTACCACCAGATGAGTGTTGTGCCTGCAAGACAAAGCGATGCCAATTTGATTTGAGTTGTCTCATCCTTGATTTGTTGCACACTACAATAAACTTCCATATGTCTTGTTATCTCTCTGTAAACTTCATTCGACTGAGAAACGAATGACAGAGGCAACCTACAAACCAACTTTGAGATATGAAACTAGCCTTTCGTACCTAGACAGGGCTCTTGAGAGAGACTTTGTCTCGGTACAGGATATGGCTCTAAGCTATCGTCTAGATTTAACACCTTTGATATAATGATTTTTGGTTATATTGGTGCAAGAGAGTAAGAACTTGGGTTATGGAGTCAGTTCGAGAAAACGATGGACACAAATGACTCGGTGACTGAAATTGAGAGGATAAAGGATAAGCGAGAAATAGTCTTCAGTTTAAAAGCGTAGTGTGTGGTGGGAGAAAAAACACATGAAGCAAATCGGAGCACCGCTGAGTATGAATTTGGAGTTAACTTAGAGGAAAAAAGTTTGTCTAAATGGCATGAATCCCAGGGCACCGCGCAGTGAATCCTAGGTTCGAAAATACGTTCCTATTTAGACAAAAATAGATATGAATAAAGAAAACAGGAAGTACGTATGCAAAGAAAGGAAACAATACATCCAACTACTACAATTAGAATATTTTCATCAAATCTTTAGGACATTTGCATAAAATTTCAATCGAGTTCAAACTACATTCAATAGACATTGTCTACACTAGTTTTCCAACCAACCTGACTTACATTGAAAAGATCAAATATATAGGTGAGGGTGTCGCTTGGGCTCTCCTTCTCTCTAGCTAATATCTCTAAAAACTAGGAAACTGATTGTTCTACGCTAAATGACTCTTCGCATGATGTTTTTCCAAAAATAGACAACAAATACATTGGCTGCATCATGACTGCTTGTATTCTTCCACGGGGATTCGGTTATCAACAAGGTCTTGTCATGGGAGAGTGATGTGTCAATGCCTTCCTTTGACCAGATATCTGAACGAACAAGTGTTTTGTCAGAGTCCTTCTATCTACTGTAACGACTTTGATTTCTGTCGCATGCTCATTCACTGGGGAGTGTGCGTGGCGAGTGGATGCTAACTGTCATGGCCTTTATCAAAACGAAGAAACATTTTAGGGTGATGCCTCATTGAAAATTGTCAAGATTTGATTTTTGTTTGAGGATACAAGAACAAAATCAGTTAATCATGTTTCTTCTATGCGTTGGCAAGAGCTGCGTGGGCTTTCTCCTCAGCCGCTTCACATTCAGCATGGGCATTCCTTTCTTCTGACAGCCTCTGTGTTTTGCGCAACTGTACAATTGTCTCCTGTGCCTCTCTGAGTTGTCTCTTGAGCCACATAACATTTCCTTCACAGCCTTGCGATGTTGACACTTCAAGAGTCCTTGTCGCTAGCTATTGTCTCAGCTCCCTATTTTCCTGGTAAATTTCGGTGGTAGCTAGTTTAACCTGTTTCAGCTGCTGAGATGGATATTGAACATTAGTACCCATGACATATGTCCTCCTTGTTATACTCCCACTTTATTGGCTTGTACCTTCAATAGGTTCCAGTCGAATAGCTCACATAAGTAATTCTTCGGCAACAGATATTGCACGCGGCTCGTTTGGGACTCGAGTTTCCCCAGCTTCCTTGTTCTTCCTTAGCCTATCCCTTCTCCGAGGTATCTATTGTTGGGAATATAGGGCTTCGAATGTCCTTCCTTCCTGTGAATATCCTTCCACTCCAGGTTCCATGTGGTGTGATATCATCATTTTCGCGGGTAAGGGGAAAACTCCCTTTAGACCCTTGAATATGCCTGCTATGAGTAAGAAAGAATCTCAGTTGCTTTGGGGCTCGGGCTTGGAAATTCTTCCACTTCGCTCACCCCTTATTATTTTTGGGGAGGTCGCCATGGCGCAACCCATATTTGTCTTGCATAGGGTGGATTCGAAAAAGGCCCAAGGTGGAAAACTTGATCAACCTGGGCTTGCGCGAAAGATTACAAATAGTGCATGAACCTGATTTCACAAATAAATGGGTGCAGAGCATCCATAATTTATAACAGAATAGGAGGAAGGAGGAATAGTTCCAAGGAACACTGAATTCATGGTGACTGGATGTTTTGAATCGAACTGCAAATTTTCCATAGCACATCCCCGCATGTAAAGTACAGGCGATACAAGTTGTAGGGCATATATGATATGAACATCATGATTTTCCATTCTCCCATCCTTCATAATGAGATGATAATGGTTACTACACTTGCCTACGTGACATCTATTAACAACTTGACTCGACCTGGGGCACGTAGAGACTCCCTTTTTAATAGTACTTGACTCTCTGGGAACAACATACTCATACCATTTACACATGTTTTGACTCTGGAATCCCTTCCCAACTCCAAGGGAGAAATGGCCACTTACTGACTTCGACCTTTTTGTTTTTAATTACCTGACCTCACGTGCTTTGACACACAAGCATAGCTCGACTAAAAATGACCCTAACTGAAGGAAAAATAGTAGCGTTAACAACTGGATCCAATGGGGATGCTATCCTCCCCACGAGGTAGCAAAGAAAAACAGACCAGGTGCCTGACCATTGGGCCTCATTCAACTTTCATACTTATGACATATTAAAAACAAGATGCAACCTAAACCTATCGACGCAATTCCTAAAAAGACTCAGCATAAACTCAGGACCTTCACTTCGAGCTTCAGTTTTCTGCTGACATATTAACTCAAAACAAAAACAAAATGACTATTTACAATGGTATGTGACTTGAACGGACTTTATTTCACCAGATAGTGTTTGAGGAACCTGCCATTTACAGGTCTCCAACCAATTGACTCTCCATTTAGTTATTCTAGAAAATAAGCATTATTTCTGCAATATGCATGGATTTTGAAAGGACCCATCCAAAGATTGTTGAACTTTTTGTGCTTTCCTTTATATTCATTTCTCGTGTCCCATTTCAACACTAGATCCCCCAGCTAAAACTCCTCTTTCTTAGAGTTCTTGTCAAAGGTTTTCTTCATCCTCTCTTGGTAGAGCTGTGATCAATTGTACACCTCTTCCCTCATCTACTGTGTGTGAATTAGCTGATTTATTCTCCTCCACGCGTCATCTGGATCAACCTCCTTCTCTTGCAACAACTTTCTGACGTGAAGCCCTAGTAAGGTAGTGAAAATTGTCTCTATTGTAGGAAAATCTGCCCGCGGACAAGTAGATCGACCTCTAGAGCTTGACCTTAACCCTAGACAGAAAAATTCTTAACGTGGACACTGAATTTCTTTCAAATATATATAAACTAACACATGAGAAGGAAGGATGATAGAAGTACCTGTTATCGACGTTTGTCCCTGCACGCTCTGAGTTGCGCTCCAATATTTTGCTCCTCACTCAGTTCTGTGGAAAAAGAAAGATACAACTACTTCCTACTCTATTTATATTAGCTTGAAAATAGATCTACCATTACATGATAGGTTCATGTAACATCAGACACANCTTCGTCAAGTCCTCTTCGTCTAACCCTTGCCTGAAAGATCCAAGACCTGGATAACAGCAGCTTCACTGATTACTCTCCTTTGGCTGACTGTAAGTTTCCTCCAAGATCATAAGTTTCACATATTCAATTCTTCCCCCTTTTCCACCATCATAGAGCCTGCTTATATAGGTTGTGAGGAGCCTAACCTCTTGAGTTATGTTTAGAACCAGTTGGGAACCTTCTCCATAGATCAGGGATCTGTTGATGAGAACAAGAATTCGAGCACAACTGCCTCCTAATCTTGAATGTTCCTCCCCTTATTCTTCTCAACGGGCTAACAACTGACTCAGAATAGGGAGCACTCCTTCAGAAGGGATCTCAGAGTGTTGTTGCGCTCCTTGACAAGCCTTGGGCAAGCGCCAGTGCTCTTAAGATGAGCATCGCTCCTCCAAAAGGGTATGGGGAGCGTTATAACGCTCCCTAAGACATTATAGGGGAGTGCCAACGCTTCTGCAACTTTATTAGGGGAGCGTTCCCTCTCCAAACCTCAGTTTCAGGGCTCCTTTCAGGTGTCAAGATTCATTTGATCTCAGTAAATCAGTTCTCTTCCTTCAAATCAATCATGTGATGTGCCATAATTGATCCCTTAGTGTCATTATCACGACATCGTGTTTGAACTTCGTTTGCGACACTAGTGATCAACTTGCGACACTTGCGAAAGCTGAAGGGAAGATGCGACACTTACGAAAGTTGATAGGGACAATGCGACACTTATCCATCTGAGCAATTTTGACGTGTAACAGAATGCCCCCCAAAGTATGAAGTTAGAAGATGCCAACTGATAACTGAAATACTTTGTATATGCTCAAGCAAGGGT